>CABFOS010019217.1:456-10982 GCA_900660315.1 Diretmoides pauciradiatus | reverse complement strand
CTCTCTCTCTCTCTCTCTCTCTCTCTCTCACACACACACACACACACACACACACACAGACTCTGCTGACATCACTTTCTCTCTGAGAGGGCCTAGGCTTGGGGTCATGCCTGGGGCTGTCATACTGGGGATACTCCACTCTAATGGGACACTCAACCCCAGGATGCCCCCACCTCTTCCACTCAGCTTTCTACTTCTACCTGTCGCCCAGTGAGGCAGGGTATCAGTTCACAACTCACCCCCAAACAGACTCTGGAGACGTCCATGGCCTATCTCAGGGTGGACGGGGAGGCTTGCTCACAAAATGAGACCTCTGGGTTTAAGCAGAGGTTCAAAGTGTGTTTACACTGGGGCTTGAATGGTTACCAACATACCAGGGAAGAAGGAAAAGTTAAGTTTGTCTGGATCTGAAGGATTAGATTAGTACAGTAGATCAAACCCCGTGTCTTGATTATCACTGATTAATCATTTATCTCCAAAAGAAAGGCCAAGTATCCGTTGGCAAAACAGCACTAGCAACATATTTGAAGCATGGTTGTAATTACTGCAATGCACCACTAGATGGCGGTGTGGTGAGGCATTGCTGGCCTGCCAACTTGCCTGGCCTTGACCATGCACTTGGGGAGCCATCATTTATTTTTGGAGCCTGGACTATATGGCAGCTGAGAGACTGACGGAGGGTAAGGAGAGTGAGGAGGTGGAAAGGGAAGGAGGGGAACCGGGGCAAGTTGTGCCAGCACCAGTGACACAAAAAGCATTGTCCTGATTTAATGGCTGTGAAGTCTTGCCTCCCCCTGGTCCAAGAAGCTGCTGATGCTTAATTAGAACTCAAACACACATACTACAAGTACACACACACACACCTCTGCCCCTCCACCCAAACCAGCCTTGCCAGCCTTTCTGCTATCAGCCCCAAGCAAAAGATGATTCAATCCAACTATGCCTTCATGGGAGATGAGTTATGAAGACAGAGGGTTTTTGTTGTAGCACAACACAACATATTTAATCACGTCCTACAGTGTGGAGGCCGTAAAATTGTCACCCGCCTTTAACGTGAAGAGTTAAACCTCTGATGAGTCATCAAGTGTAAAATCAAACAGCCCCGTGGTCTATGATTCATAACTACACAGGGAGTTGTAAGCTATGCACTACAATGACAAGCGGAAGAGCCAAAGAGCAGCAAGGGAGAAATCATCCCCAAATATGCTTTTATGTAGCCTGGTAAAACACTGTCTGTTGCAGGTTGTGACAGGTATGACTGACTAAATTGTTATGATTTATGCATTTTTAAGTACTTTCATCAACGTACCCACAGAGAAACTGAGACTACATTTCAATAGGAGCAAACATTTCAGCGTGCAAACAAGGGAAACACCTGTTCCCTGCCTTCTGATGCACAAAGGATAGTTAATTTTTTACTGCAGGGATTTGATGGTGTGCAATAACACATATGCACATATATTCAGTATTTTGTATGTCACACTTTATAGATTCATAGAGACGATACGTAGCCTTTAGACGGCTCGGTACAATCTATTAATTACAAAGTTTGATTTTCTATCTCCTCTTGAAACAAATTACATATCTCTCTAGTTTTAATCTTTAATCCAGCATGGTGAATGACCTTGTTCATGATGTAGAATATTGATTGCCTTGTATTGATAATATGAACACAACTCTCTTAACAGCACATGGAAGAAGCCTGCACAGACAGCATTCAGATTGATAGTCTCTCTCTCCATTTTATTTTGGTGCAGTACCCAAATGAGCACATGTCCCATTTGTACAGGTTTGTGTTTTTTAAAAAGCAATACTGCTCATTCGCCATGTTTAACATAGTAGAAAATTCAGTGTGAAATGCTGGATGAATATTTTACCGTCTCTTTACACAGAGAAATAAGGATACAAGACAAACTCATGTACAAGCCCCGCACAAATATATGCCAAAGTGTTTCTTCAAGGAATTTACATCGAAATGTATTAAAATTCCTCCCTCCATTATCTGGAAATGCATATTTCTTAATTATTCATTGCCAGGCATTGTAGCACCCAGGTCTTTTAAATTTTTTATTTCTGCTCAGCTTCAAACAGTGGATCTTGTAAAGGGGACCCAGTTTTGGGGTGTGGGAATTGCTGCAGGGCGAAGCTGACAGGATTTTCAGTCTCCAGGCACCTCTCGCTTTTTCATTACAGCAAAGCAAAGGAACAAATCCAGGTCAATTAAAATAAGGAACAAGAGGGCTTAGTGGCTGAGCTGCAGCTAGTGAGGGGAACGCAGCGCCGATACCTGCCACAAGAGGACACAAGCGGCTTAGATATGTATTGAAGATGTACAGAGCACTTGTCACAGCAGCACAGGGGACCGGTGGCCGAGCGTGGACAACCATAACCTCACCTTACATATTCAACTCAAGGTTAAACTTGCCTGTTACATTAATCAGATGCATGGGTACAATAAAGGGAAAAAAATCAAATGATGTAAGAATATGTTTCATGCTGTTCTTTAATGTACGCTTACTTAAAAGCTCAGGCCCTTTACTTGTGGCAGTTCATAAAAGTCTTGTCAGATGGCTCCTCTGCCAGGTCTCGCCCCTATATGTATATTCCCTATAAAAACTGCTTCTTCAGCCCTACTGGTGCCTTCTGCCAGAAGTGTGTGTCCTGCAGTGTGTGTGTGTGTGTGTGTGTGTGGCTGAGAGTATCCCTTTACCCCTTTCCATGATGGTCGTTAAAAACTCTCAAAGTGACACGCCCATGTAAAAAGCATAAGTGGCTAACCTGGGGGTGTCACATTGAATTTAACGGCCTCTTGTTCCTCCCCTCTGCTTTATAGAAAACCATATCTTGATGTGAAAGGTGCTCTCCCTTGCCAGTCTCATAATAAGCTGTGACACACACGCACGCACGCACACACACACACACACAGAGAAGAGAGACCCAGACTGAGAGGCTGTAATTGTGTTTATGACAGTGCCCTGACTCTGATACTGGCCCTAGTCCAGTATGCAAGTGTGTGTGTGTGTGTGTGTGTGTGTGTGGTTGAGCCTGTGTGAGTGAGTGTAGCCTCCTTATGACCTCCCTGATGGCCAGAGATGGGCTGAAGTCATAACTCTTCTGTCTGGCTTTACCCTTGAGCAATATCACAGGCACTCTGTGAGCCGTGCAGAGTGCAGCAAGTCAAACCATTGAGCTTCTCTCGATGACTGTGGACACACACTGATACAAGCACACATACCATACAAGAGCATTCCAGTGTGACGCGCAACACTCAACACTGCATCTTTACGTCTATTGTGCAATTGAGAGAAACATATTAATGCCAAGGGAGAATCCCGTGGTTAATCAAGACGGGGCAATCATGTATTAAGCTCAATGTAAAGCTAAATAATGTAAAGTTAAAGAAATAGCACCATAGCACCGTAGGGGCGGGTGGGCCTGGCTGGGCCTGGGTGCTGTGGCCCACTCATTTGAGAGACTTAGCATTCATAAGTGAAATTACCCAATTCCCAGTCAAATTCACTCATATGTGAATCACACCTCCCTCTCTCTGCCAATCTCTCATTTTTTATCCCCCAGAATGATGAATCCTAAAAGCTTGGTCCAGCCAATTTTATGTAGACCCACCCAATGGCATTGAATATATTACAGTTTATTCCTGCTCTCATTTGGAAGCAAAACATATGAAAGGAGATTCTTTTTTCTTCTTCTCAGCCTTGAAAATAAGAAGTCAGAGCTCACCTTACCAGAGTTGAATACCAGGACCTAAATATCAGCCTTTATAACCACACCACAAGTCAGCACTACAGTGTTTCTTTGAGGGTCAGGAGTCATTCAATAGACTCATGACTGCAGTGCAAACATTTCCATTTCCTCAACAGTTCACCCAGTGACACAACAGCCCGACTATGGCCGTTAGCCTGAAAGGAAACAACAACAAAAGACTCACTTGCAATACCATTACCATTTTGGACGCTTGCCAACAACACTCTGGATTACCTTGCATGGCAGACAAATTGGCAGTCTGAATGCTGGTGTAATGGAGGCTAATTGCCTGAGTGCAGGGTTAGTTTGTATTTCATGCAAATCTCATGTGCATAGTCGTGAGCCTTGGCTGACAAACAGGACAAGCAAACGCTATTCTGATGAAAAAAATTTTGTTTCTTTGACACAGTCTACTTACCTGATAATATATTTGTTAGATAATCATTTGATAATTGTTCACAAATACAGATGAAAGCATTCTCAAATATGATACTTTTTAGTTAAGTTAGGTTCTCTAATAACCATTCCACAACATCCACAACATTCATGCCAACAATCCTTTTGTAACTGTAACTTTTCAGATTTTCAACCTTGATTATTTTTGTTCTGTGTGTATTTGTCGTTCAGGTTAAGGCAGTTTTGGAATTGAAGTCACTCACCCCCCCAACCCCCACACAAAATAAAAGTAAAAAGGACACAGTGTGACACTTTACCCCCACCACTACCAAGCTTCACTTTGTTGTCAACACAGAGGAACTCCACATATGGGACGTACGCCCAACAGCATAATCCGTTTTAGGAGGTAACAGTAGACTGATACACGAGAAGAAAACCCATTATGTACTTGGTATTCATATCAGTCCAGTTTACTGTAGTGTAAGTGGGTCAGGTCAGTCAGTAATACAACTAGGTTGCTATTAACATGTAAGCCTATAGTTACACGTGTTTTGAGTGGTGGTGTGTACTGAGTCAGCTTTGAAGACCTTTAGGAGAGAGTCTTATGGGACTCAGGTGCTTCTCACTAACCAAGACACTTAACTGCACCATGCTGCATGATGTTTGTTGCCTGATTCTTTGTAGGGCTGTTACATGGCATTGGCCCTGTGAAATATATTGTGAATCTGAGTGCAATAGCAACGCCCTCTGGCCTCCTGAAGGGTACCTAGTTACCCTCCCCTAACCCTACCATCTGCATCATGCTGCCATTTGGAGCCAAGATAAATCATGGAAGCCCCTGTCCATGCTGGGAATAGCTCCTTCCACATAAGAAGGTCAAAGGTCACATAACTTGCCAAGGTTGACGGTGCTCAGGGCTAAATATAGACTAGGGGTTGCAGACCAATTCCAGGCCAGCACGGGCCCTCACACTCAATTATGATCAAAAACAACCGTCAAAATTGAACTTGAATTGAGGTTACTGGAAGTTAATAGAAAATGTGCAGTGAACCATCTGGATCGAAACGTCGGTATTGATCCATTGGTAAAATTCTCCTCACCCTGATATTGTGGGAGGCGAATAACCTGTTGTTAAATACACAATTGGAAGGTTCTGTTTGTTAATCAATAGCGACCGTTTTCCACCCAGTCTGTCACTGTTAAACTGTAAGGTGGTTGTTTATTCTGCACTAACCTACCTGGACCTCTGATCCTGCCAGTGGAATGTGAGAGGAGGAACAACAGTGTGGGAGGTCAGCGCCATCGTTTACATCCCAAACACATGACAGGCTGTCAGGAGGTTGAAGCTGGACTAGTCCACACAGGACAGGGTGGTCTTCACACACACACACACACACACACACACACACACACACACACACACACACACACACACACACACACACGCTGCTCCCATTTACACCTACACATACATTCCTTTCATGTGCTGCTTCACCTTAATACTGTTGAATATGTGATAAACATTTTCTCTTTTTTAATCTATCAAATGTTACAGATGTGTCCGTCAAAAACATTCACATGAAAAGATTCACGCTGAATAGAGTTGCATAAAGGGAGACGGAGATTTGTCCTTGGACAAACGAGAAGGTGGTACGACCAAATATTTCAAAGGCTGAAATTTCAGGTTGTCCTTGTCAGTTCTCCTGTGAAAAGGCTAGACAATCTTGCTGCAGTGATCAGTCAGGGTCAAAGTCATCCTCCACTTTGCCTCCTCCTCCCGTGTCTGTGCTGTAGTGTTTTAGCTCTGGCAGCTGGTGGTGCTGTAAGACTTGAGTCTCCCCTGCTTACTCCATAACAACACTGTCACCTCTTCTCTCCTCTTTTGTCCTTTCCATCACTCACCTCCACACGTCAACGTGCCGAGCCACTGCAGCATCCTCTACCAACCCCTGAGCCCGTCCTCTCTGATGGGGTTGAGTGGTCGCCAGCGTCCTGCGCGAGCTGAGCCCGGCCGGCGGAGCGTAGTGAAACAAACTACCTGACGTAAACAGAGAGACAGGGGGCCGGTGTATTTCACATCAATGCACTTATCTCAAGGATCCAAAAGAAAATGTGTTTGGGGCTGTGCTATGCTTAAATCAATACTCACATATTGACACAGACACATGGAAAGTGAGAGCGCCTGCATCAAATGACTGTAGGAAGCGTGTGTTAAGAAGCCCAAGGTACAATAGTGTGAGATCTGCCACTGGGTCTTTTATGCGAATGGTATTAATTGGGTTTCCTGTGAGGCCACACAGCCTCAGCTCAGTTATGTTTCCAGTAGGTAAATATTTGCCCGCGCTAACCTCACTAGCTGCCATAATGATTCTTTGTGTTGCACTGTGTACAATGTGTGAGTTTCTGTGCGCATATCATTCAGTGCATATGTCTGTGTGTGTGTGTGTGTGTGTGTGTTGAAGCTCAATCCCCCCACCAGTCTCCCTCTACAGCTGCAGCTCGGCAGAGTTTGATCAATAACATGTCCTTCACTCTCAAGTCGGGCCTGACCTTGCCAGCCTTTTGTCTCCTTCCAGGGGCCAGAGTGCGCATGTACAGGTTGGAAAACAAGGCTCTCAAAAAATCCACCCTTGGAAGGAAAAGAATTTCCCTCTCTCTGCCCTCACACTCCAGCATTCTCATTAAGAGCCTAATGAATCATATATTTATTGCGTTCTTATCTTAGCGTAATGAGGGGACGCCACTTTTGAACTCATTTGCTAAATTACCACTACACCATTACAACTTCCAATTCCTTGCATATGCTCCTGCCTTAATTGTTAAGAAGGCAACATCAATGTAAGGAAACAAGCCGAAAGCATCCACTTAGCAGGTTACAGTTGATAAAGGGTGTGTGTAATATGGAGCGTTTGAGAATTCTGAATCACACAAGACCACAACAGAGGGCAAGGGGAGTCGTGCTAATACAGTCTGACATAGCCTGCAGGTGGCACCATTTATGGACAGTTTTCCCTCCAATTTGACTGACTTGCTTGAAGTTGAGAAAATGCTTTAAGCCATTGGTCCTTTTTCATTGTCAACCAATAAAGGATGAGATGTTTGACTGGATTGTCAATGAAGATTTTTCTTGTGCAGGTAAATGTTTAACCTGCCCATAATACTGAAATTAAACAAGCAATAAGTTACATTTTATATGCGTGTAATGCTTCATCGTGCACCAATATGCTTTATGATGTCTTGTGTTACTGGGTACTGGCAAGGCTCAAATGGATGGTGCATTACTGGATTGAAGCGGACACTCGATCAATATGAGGATATCGGCTTAGTCATCATACAGGGCAATAGAATATTATCAAGTAACATTACTCATGTTCAGTGTGAAAGAACATGTCTAAGAGATAAAGTTGAAGGGGGATCGAAAACCTCTCCATTACAATACTCTGTTTTATGTTCTGAACTGCTTAAACATATTGTATTATTTTGAAATAAAGACAGCTGACTGTCACATAACTTGTAATTTATACATTTAGATGTGTACATTTGTACAAAGGTCTTTCAGTAATGTGTTTTCTGTCAGTACCTCAATTAAGGTCAATGAGAAAATTACCAAATTAGCCCTGACAAATTAACATATTATGTATTAATCCATTTGAAGCATTGTGGCGATAGGGAGGTAGATTTGGGCTCATTTGCTTGCTCCGGGGCAAGTCGACCACTGAGCCAAAAATGCCAATCATTATGTGTGTCCCATTGGCATTAGAGAAACCTGATGGGCGCTACACATGAATTAAAGTCAAAGATAATACAATATGAACCAGAATTTCTTCCAAGCACGGTGAGAGACATCAACCCATTAAATATATTTTTTTTTCTAAATTATTGCTGTTAAAATGAAATATATAACTCCAGGCAAACCCCTAGTTTCACATTTTCAGCAAGATCTAAATCTAAATATTTGTATTTAGCCTAGATCCATTAAGAACACATTCTTATTTTACGCACTTAACTTTGATTTTATACAGTATATTGTTTTAAATGACAATCTTTTACACACATAGCTACTCTTGCTCATGACTTTTAACACCTAAGCATTTAAATGAGTCTTCATCAAATCAAACTTGAATCAAAAAATCAGAATTTATTAAACTGTTCCACTTTTACAAAACCAAACATTTGGAAGCATTGAACAAACAGAAACATTATCCATTGACAACAATCATCGAAAAATACAAATGAAAAAACAAAGTGATCTTCATTACACTTTCCTCTTCTGGGTGCTGATGTATAGAACTGGGAAGAGAGAAGATAAGCACAAAAATAAAACTCTGGAGCTTGATTTAGCAATACCATCATCATTTCTGTCACATAAGTTGTTGACATCCTCAAGCTTTCTTGTTTATATATCTGATCACATCTCTGCTGGAACTACATTCAAGTTTTAATGTAGGATTGAGTATGTGGAGGGCTGAAAAAAAGTCACAAATCAAAAGAGGTTTTGATGATTCTGTGAATCCAGTGAATACACATTAATTTTAGTTGGATGCAGCACACTTCACTTCAAATGGAAGTGTAAACTAAGAATATCAGGAGTATTAAATAGGTTAGAAAAGCATTTAGGGAATTTGGTCTCTTTCTGTGAATACTGAGAGGAGAAAGGGGAAAAGTGCAATCTAGTAATGAGGGATGATTTGATCAGCCACCAAAACCAGGCTACATTCATTCTAGTCTGTTGTGTAATAATGATAATTATATTTGGCAAGCTTGTTTGTAGTCTGTTATAACCCAATTCCATCACCTAATAAGCCTAGTTGTTGTCTACGAAAGCTTCATATTCTACAACTTGTTACATTGAGTTTAACTGTTTTGTGAATCCTTACTGTTACCATTACTGCCTGAATAAGTATTGGACAATTCTTCTTACATAGGGAATTAAAGACAAGTCAGTATAATTCTGACAGTTCCAGTTTTAAATGAATTGTTCCCAACATAAAGAATTATTTCTCCAGTTTAGTCATTGTTTCTACTGTGATGAAATATTGTTAAGTGTGAGCTTGGTCTCATATGGTTCTACCTATCAAATTATTGACTTATCCTCATTTGTTTTTATCTTTGAATCTTTCAGTAATGCTGGCAAGAGCATTTCGGGATTACTTTTTTTTTAAATATAGGTAAGTAGGTTTTTATCTTAAAAACAAGAGCATTTCAGCTTAGTACTGTAAAATCTACCTTTCAGCCACATCCTGTCAGAGGGTAATGTAGGTGCTGAAAAGGTAGGCTATAGTAATACTAGTGTGCAAGCTAGATTGTTATTAAATTATTAGTTATTTGTGATATTTCACTTTTTCATGATGCTAATAATGAAGTATGAGTATTTTAGGCTTAATTAAGGCTAACTGCTGTTTCCAACCAAATTACTAGCGTCCTAAGCTAAGAATTTAACTAACAATGAATCTAGCTACAGAGCAGATGGCCTAGAATAATCATCATTGTTACCTAACAGGTCATTTCTCTTCATCTACTGATTAATCTATAGTACGCTGATGTAATATCAAGTAACTCCACTAGTGCTACTGTCCACTGGTTACAATGCCAGTTAATGTCAATTGGATGTGGAATAGTTCATCAGAAAGTGTGTAGCTGCCAAGATGGTCTTAACGAACATGTGTAGCTTATATAATGAATATGTATTTTTTAATGGAAGGCTGAAAACAGCAGAAACACCAAACAGAAGGAGTGAGACAGACGAACACAACAGGAGAGACGAGTGAGACGAATTAACAGAAAACAGTAGCAGGCACATCAGTGTAAAAGGAAGAGGAAAAAAGGGAGAAACTGAGACGGGTCGGGACGGAGGGAGAAAACAGGCCAGGTAAAACGTGTCCAATCTCATGGAATTCTATAAGATGCGGAGAAGGAGTGCTACAAAAATGCGTACAGAACATTCTTACTCTGGGGCAAGTAACAGCAGCCAAACATACAAGGAATGTTGGTCAGTATATTAAAGGCAGGGAAGGTAATCTTGTTCAGTAGGGGTGGGGGGGGGGTAATCGATTCACCCAAGTATTGTGATTTTTGTTTTTACGATGTATAAAAAGTGTAACGTTAATCTTGGAAAGTGTAGCTTTTGGCGAGGAACTTGAATAAATACAGTTGTTTGGACCAAATAATAGGAAAGTATAGATAAAGAAAGACTTGGATCGTTAAGGTAATGGTACCAATAATAATAAAAATTAACGATCCCCATCCCTACTTTTATCTGCAAAGACCTTTGGCCATATGTTACATGTACATTTTATGCAGTATAGCAATGATGCTGCTAAAATAAAAGTCAGAAAGACCGATATCACATCGAATCGGGAAGTAAGCAT
>CABFOS010019210.1:0-14335 GCA_900660315.1 Diretmoides pauciradiatus | reverse complement strand
AAAATTTAAAAAATGTTATTTTAATTGTTCACACTTTTTATGACTTATTTATTATTTTTGAAATGAAATGAAATTAATTTATTTCGAATATGCAAGATCATATCAAACAAATATATATAAACAAAACAAAAAGTAATACCACAAAGGCAATATGTGTAAATAGATAAATAAATAGAATAAATAAAGAATTGTATATTCGAAAAGGAGTGAGAAGAAGTATAACTTATTTTCTCTCACCCCTTCCCCATACATTAATACATACAAAAAATAAATAAATAAATGATCTGCTTCCTGTGCCACTGTTCAAGGTCATACATAAATGTGAACATAATTTCCCCCCCAAAAAGTGCTACAATTTACCAATAGGTCCTATACCACCCGGTGATTTCCAACACCCATTTCACCCCCATACCTCCCGAATATCAAAACTTTGTATTCTGTTTAAACAGTTTCAAGTTTGGACATTGCTTCATTTCCACATTCATTCTGTTCCACAGTCTCACCCCACTCACAGATACAAAGATACTATGACTATTAAGTAATACAAATAAGTAGTAGTAAGTAAGTAAGTGAACATATATATAAACCATTTATTCATATATATATAATTTAAAACTTGAATAATTGACTTTAGTGATTAAACGTTAAAACGGCATCATAATCCTTTGAAGGCTCTTAATGATACGTGACCACGCCCCCAAGCAGTGACGTCACGAGTACGTGCTGATTTACGGCGTGCGCTCGAGGTGCAAGTAGAGGACGACCAACCGACCAACCCGGTCGACGAGCGCTTCAGTGTCGAGGACTCGAGGCTGCGGCAGTTGCTAACGTGTGTTCGACGAACCAGGGCCAGTTAGAGTAATATATCAAGTTATAGGGGTTCAGGTGTTGGCGGTGAAGAAACGTGTTGTTATCATGAAGCTACTGTGGGCTTTCAGTGCCCTTCTCGTGTGCTGTTCCCGAGCCAGCGCCTCGACAGGTAAGAATGTGATGTTAGCCATGTTGTTTCAGAATGCAGACGTTAGAAAACCATTCATTCCGTGTGTTTTCATAACGTTACGGTGATTATGTTACTGTTATAGTAGAATAACTTCTTACGTCAGATAAAAAAGGGAACCCGACCATCTGGACTAGTGAAAAACAGTACCAGTTGAACCAGTTGAAGCAACAATGCCAGCTAATTACATACATATTCGGTCGTTGTCTGTACCCGAAACCCGTTCGGTCCTTTTCTGTTTCACTGTCAACGGTTTAGGATGGACGACTTTTTATCTTGAATTCACCGACTTAGCTATGACATCCATTTAACATATTTTTTCATGTGTTATATCACGCAGACTCTTATGTTTGTCGAGTTAATAACATAAGCAGTCACCGAGTCTTAACGCAAAGCTCGGGGACCTCACTGACATTGGTTGTTTATCCATCGCTGTGAACTATTTGTCAGTGTTAATGTTCGCTAACGGTACTAACGGACGTTACTAACAGACTTTCTCGCTGACCAGTCGTCGTTTGCTAATAGCACCGAGTGACTGAAATGACACTAGAACCAGCACTTTCCCCCCTCAGTTCGCTCGGAAACCACCCTCAGTTCTCTGTGATTCACTGGGCCTGTAGGCCTCACCCTCAGCCGTCACAAACCAAACCACCACAATGCAGTTAAATGTGTAAATGTTAAGTAAGTTACAGTATCGAATGTAGTCCTACTGGTGATGGTTAGCTATTGTTTGCCAGCTAATATCAATCCGGAGTAAACCAGTTTGTTTTACTGAGCCATTAACTGAAAGACTTTTAGCACTTGCTTGCTAAAATTGTTACATCACGATAACGAATCTGGGCGCATTTGATTAAGATCCAACTTGTATTCATGTTTGTCACTTTTACACAGTGCTCATAATAATGTCTTGTATGTTGGCTAAGTGTGTCATGTGACTACTGACACCGCATTTCCATTATAGCTGTTATGATAAAAGAGAACTATAGTCAATGATTCACATCTCTTCAGTGAAGTAGTTGGGAAAGGATTCTTACCTTAAATGGCCTTTGTACAGATATCCAATGTTCAATACCCCTTTACCTTTTTAGCTCGTTTGATTACATTGCTGTGAAACAAGTATTTGTTGTTGTTTTTTTAGCCAGATTATACCTCTTATTCAAGAAGACATTATTCAGAATGATGCCAGTCAACGTTTTTATATCTTTAACAAATACCCGTGTGAAATTGAAATGTACATCTAAATATCTTGTTTGGTAAAAGGTTTCTCAACTGTTTGACATCATATATTTCATTAAAATATTAACGCATGTATGCTCGTAATATGGCAACTTGTGAATTGCCTTGATCAGCTAATACTATGCGTTGTATTTGTTATTGTTGCTAGTGCTTTAACATTGAAAAGGGACTTTTGTTGAAAAGTATTTTAGATTCTTAACTTATTTTTTGAAAATTATGTGGTCTTGTTCGAGAAATATCATTTGACTAAAAATGTGTATTAGTTTTTGATAAATAATGAAACAAGTTCTTGATAGTGGACTCAAATCGTTGGATAAACAAACGTGTGCTTGTCACACAGACATGTTTTGTCTCTATAGTGCAGGAAAGTGGCTGTGGATGACCTGTAATCTAATTGTAATACTCACTTACAACTGTGTCTTTGCCTAAGAATCAGTATTATGTTGACTCCACGCCTGGAGCATCAAGGAATAATGGCAGTCCACATGACATGTTATGCAACCAACCTCTAGTTTGCCAATTCACTTGTAGTAGCTGTGTCAGGATTTTATATGTCTTGTGAGTCTTTGTGTTATTCATGAACCCATGTATCATATGTAAGGAGTAATGGTGAAATTCAAAAACCCCACTGAGTCATTTCCCCCTTACAATGTCGTCATCTTGAAGCAGTTAGGCTAGATAGGCATGTATCTGGAGGGACATAATGTATTTCTAAAACATGGACTTCAATTGTATTCACCTTTTACTCAGCAAGGGTCCTTATAGCTGGGGTTGAGGGAGGCAGAGAGGCATTCATTTGGCAGATGCCAAGTGCAATGGATAAGGGCAAAGGCAAGTGCTAGCATGCTTCTGAAGACAACACAGTCACACTCAAACACATGCATGCAGATCCCCTACGCTACTGGATCTTCTGTGCTTTGGAAATGGCAGCTCTGGAGTAGATCATGAGTAAAATTAGATTTCCCTGGAGTTCCAGCTTCTTTAACACAAGTTCAGTCTGAGAAGTGGGTTATTGTGAGGAATGCAGGTAGGAAGGAAGGCCTAGATCTCCTTTGTTTGAACATGGCAGGAAAAGTCACTTTTCAAACACATGCTATGTAATAAGTACAGTGTAAGTCCCTATCATTTTGTAGACAGTGAATGTTGAGTAATTTTGTTTTTTTACTCCCTTTTGTGGTTCTAACTGCTAAAACTAAGATTCACCATATAACAAAGCTTGCATTTTAAGCAGGGACTATATTCTTGGCTGTAAATCTATCTGTGGTGGCCTGCCACTGCTTAATGAATTCAGTGGAAATGCTGGGCTGCTTGCTTATTATATTCTGCGTATGTGACAACAAGAAATGGTCTATAAGTTTAAATCATGTCCAATTGATTTAATTTAGGCTAATAATTAAGTATGAAGTATTTGACTCCATCAGAAACTGTTTGTTGTTGTTTTATAGCCAACCATTAAGCTTGACCTGGATGTAGGGTTTAAGTACAAGCTGGAAAGTACTTTCTTTTTCTTTTTTTTAAGGAATGTGCCAATTTCCCCATGTGTTTCATTCTTTCTTAATGCTGTACGTCTACACAATTGTATCCATGTTTGTTAGAATGTCCGTTACATTGTACTAGCTTTTCCTGTTCCACGCAAAAATTTCAATATACTTTGTTCGCGAGTGTTGAAAGTGGCCTGAGGATATCATGGTTATACACCTTGCAATACCCTTTGTCTGTTTTGAATTCCAACTTTTTTCTGTGGCGATAAAGCATGTTTTGCCAAAGTTTGGCTTTATTTGCCCTTCTCTATTTCTTCATGCTTTATAAATCTCATTCTATCTCTATATCTCTTATATTATTTAGGCCTAAGTCTATATTTTTCCCCCTTCATGGTAGCCTTTATACATTCCACGTTTTTCTGTACATAGTTCATCCCTTGTAGTTAAGTCTTCTACTGTAAGTAAACTTATAGAATCAACAGTGGAGTTTGACTGCTGAAAAGGCTGTAGCTTATTATTTTCTATGGGTATAACATATGGACATGATTTCCTTTCTATACAGTAAATAACATAGTTAGGATTTATAGGGTTTACATCTGATCCCAGTTTGGATTGAAGCCTACCCTATATTTCATTTTGAACTTTTCTTTTCTACAGCACGCACTACCAAGGTGACCTTTGCTAATGTTGGTGAGGCCACCCTTAGCTAAAAACGACAAGCCATAATATTTAGAGACCGAGGCATAGATCAAAGTTCAAGTCTGCCTCTTTTAACATGGGCAAAATTGAGAACTGCTGACAGTCTTTTTATGTGTTTTGAAAATTCTTCTTCCCCAACAAACATAGACATGTTGGTGTCTGGTCATGAAATGAAGTAATAGGGTGTGCTTGTTTTTCTGTAGGCCAAAACAATATTTATCTTTGTGGTGCTGGATAGTTAGGGTTGCAGCCCAGACTTTGTTCTGCAGTATGTTAGTTTAAGATTGTTTCTGAGAGTGGATAGGAAGGACACCACAGGGGAGAAAGCTCACCATTGTGTTGCCTGCCATGTGATACTGCAATGTTATACTTCTCTGGCGTCATCTATGAAATCCTTTGCAGAATGGCTTCAAAATGAGATTGGGTACTAGCCTAATACACTTGCTGTCAGTTGACACCAGGCCTAGAGAACAAAAGCTATTAGCCTAAAACGCTATGATGGATCCCAGATCTTTCATGGATTTTTGTTTGCTTGTTGTGAAATCAATTTTCATTTCAGTCTCACCTGCTTTGCCATTCATATTTTGTCTTGCACAGTCTTTGATTTCAGGGGAATGCCATTGATTGTTTGGATTTTATTTCTTTTCAATTGCCGTTTATGTTATTGCATGTCTGATTATTGTCTTAAGTACCATGACGACTGATCAAAAACATTTCTAAAAATAATTGGGTTATGTTGCTCTAATCCATGCTTTTTATGTGCATACACTCATATTTCATGTCATTTGTCTTCTATTAACTTTGTTTTTTTCTTTCTCTTTTCTACTTGCTTGTCTCTTCCATTCATCACTGCTTTTTACCAACAACCCATGAAATCAACTGATATGCTTCAAATCCAATATGTCCAAAATTCATATTAACGCATCACTCCCATCAATCTGAAACGTCTCTATCTCTGTGTGCTGGGCTGACTGTAATTGGTGCTCAGCGGGCTTCATCGTGTCGCCACTGTCACAGATGAAGCTGATCAATGATGGCGCAGAGCTGCATTGTGAGGTGATAGGGAACCCCATCCCTGAGGTGCAGTGGTGGTTTATAGAGGGTGAAGAGCCCAATGAGACCTTTACCCAACTCTTTGATGGGGCACGGGATGACCGAGTGCGAATAAATGCCACATATATCGCACACGCCGCCAGCAGTATTCACCTCACTAGCCTCACCCTCAACGACTCCGGCACGTATGAGTGCCGTGCTTCCAACGACCCCCACCGTAATGAACTGAAGAAGACGCCAAAAATCAAGTGGATCCGGTCGCAGGCAAACATTATTGTGATCGAACGTGAGTGGTAGAGGAAGCAGGAGGAGAGTCCAGTCAAAGTTGCTTGGCTGTTGTCTCCTCATTAGTGAAGTCCTGGATGTCCAGCTCCTGTTACACTCCCCCCTCCCACACTCCTTGGTCCACTGCCCTCTCTACCCTGCCTTACCAAATGTATATTGTCCCTCTCCTCAAGAACTCCAAGCTCATCCTGTAGTACAGCGCAAACCTGGTCATAATGCCTCCCTAGATCTGCATTACCTGACCTAGCATAATTGTCAATCTGATGCCTTTTTTTTCTTTAAAAAAAAAAATCAAAGCAAGGCTTAGTTGCAGGTTTAAGATGCAAAGTGTATTTTAATAAAATACTGGCATAAGGGTAGAAACTTGCAAATGGCTCTTGCATTAAAATATTATATATTAATAGTTATTAAAAAAAGGGGTCAGATTACTGGATTGACTAATTGGCATTTTGTAGATGTCTATTGTGCTGGCATTTCCTTAATTGATACTAACATTGTCAATACCCTTTTGTTTGCACTCCGAATAGCGATGTTTCCTTTAGCTAATTGTCTATTAACATGCACAAAAGATGGCAACTAATTTGTAAGGATTTCTCAGCCATAGGGCATCTTTCTGCCTTGTGTTTCAGTATTATCTTTTTACCAATATAATTGGTAAATTGGTAATTGCCAATCTTTTCATCCTCTTCTGGTTGCTTCTTCTGTATGTGTTGATTGTAAGATCCTTTCCCCATGACCTCATGGTAGAGTATTGTATCCATCTACTAGCTTCCCAATATGACTCCTATTCTTCCCTCTTCTACTTTTGGTAGGGACAGAGCTCCCCATTTGGGTGTTGTACATTTCACCCTTCTTGGAAAGTTCTGTGCCTCTGTTCAACTTATGTTGGTTGCACTGTTCTTCTTAAATGTCTCTTAATGTGCCTTAACGTTGCAGGAAGCAACGCAAAGGCATTAGTAGCCAATTCTTAACTGTAAAATGGTGCACTATCAGAAATATTTGTCCTTTTGTAGCTTGGATGAAGCCCATGTTTTATCAG
Organism: Diretmoides pauciradiatus; assembly: GCA_900660315.1. NCBI lineage: Eukaryota > Metazoa > Chordata > Actinopteri > Trachichthyiformes > Diretmidae > Diretmoides > Diretmoides pauciradiatus. Next base: position 7,545 of record CABFOS010019210.1, on the reverse strand, counting down.
TAATTTAAAGTTTATTATGCCAACCATTGATGTCTAAACCTACAAGAGGAATGTTTAATGCAAATTAGTTGGAATTTTATTATTTATTATTTTATTATTTATTTTATATTATTCATTTTTTTAAATCAAAAAATAAATGATTTATTTTTCCACTCTGTGTTTATCTTCAGCACTAAACATTGTTGCCGACCCACCAGAGGTCAACAACCAGACCTCTGCTGTGCTCAGCTGCAACTTGACTGAGACCAACCTTCCCATCAAGGGCTCCTACTGGCAGCTCAATGGCAAAATCATTGAAAATTCCAGGTCTGAAGCAGACACTCCATACACTATCCTTCGGTAAGTAGCTAGATAACCTATATAACATAATACATGATCTCAGCCGAGTGTGCCATATGGGCAGATCTGCCCTGCAGTTACTTCTGTGGTACATGCTTGCCCACTTCTGGTAATTAAATAATCCTTTGTCCTGAGTCTGGCAATATTTTTATTCTGTCATTGCTCACTAGTTGATGAAGCAGCAGATTTCAATCTCTCAGAGAAGTCTGTTAATCTTTTAGAATTTGGTCAGTTATGCAATGCACTGATGTGCAGTACTGAGTAAGTGAACCATCTAAGACATTCCACAAAGCATTCCTCAACATAAAAGTTTTTTTTATTTTTTTTTTTACTTTTATTGATCAGAGACAATACAGTACACATTAATCAACCACCAGGTAAATGTGCCAGTGTTAGCCAAGTGGCTAATTTTCAACTGTAGTCCCTGTGGCCAGATGTTATAAGCCATTCATAAAGCCGTGTTCACACCGAACGTGACTTGCGACAACGAGTCGCTCTAGTCGCGCAGGCCGCGTCCGGTGTGAACACGGCTTTAGAGTTACATGCACTGTCTCTCTTTTGCATTCCTATTTCTCTTTCTTTTACTGCCCCTTGCTTGTCTGCTGTCCCTTCCTCCCTGGTTGCCTCCTTTAGCAGAAGTGCTAGGGGCTCCATTCAGGCATTCACTGCTGTTGATTAGCAGAGCGATGGACTGCGGACATGCAGCTTTGCCGGTAGTGCCCCTAGCTGTCCGCTCACTTGCTCTGACCTTAATTCCCCATCAGAGAGGGAGAGCAGGCAGGACTGTATGGAGCAGCAGCGCTGAACAAAAGTGTCATTGTTATTACCAGAAGGAACTTTAAATATTTGTTGCATGGACAAGCAGCTTTATCTTTACCCCCAGCCCTTGAGAATAAATAGGGTGCTTTTGATGGATTTTCTGTAGTCTTCCTGTACATCTTACAGGAAAACTAGTCACTGTCAATGTACCTACAGAGTGGCTTTAGCAGAATGGATTAGAAGTCACTGTTTGTAGTCTTTCTGTAATATGAAGGCTTGCATGAGTTTTCAAACACATTTTCTCTCCCCATAGTTTGGAGAAGATCACTCCCCATTCTGGTGGAAAATATGAATGTGTGTTCCTGACCGATCCAGTGGCGCAGAACACAATTGAAGTCAAAAGTAAGGTCTGCCATATAATTGTCAAAATAATTCAGTGTGTTGTAGGGTTTGGAATCGCTAATATTTGATAAAGCCTGTTCCTTAACAATCCTGTATTACAGTCTGATTTCCTTAAGGATTACCTAAGCAGTTACATGTTTAAGAATTTTAATCGGAAAGGCAAATGTGTTTTGATCTGGGTGGATCTTCCCAACCCTAGTGTGAAGTTGCCTATTGCATCAGGATAAATTACTAAGGCCCATATTTTTCTATTAAATGTGCTTTGATTTGGTATTTAATGGGCTCACCATTTCCAAATTTCAACAACTTCCTATTCCTAATTTAAATGTTTCTCTTTCTTGCTGTAGCGATTCCCCATGTTGCTGCCTACAAACACTCTGAGCACGGCAATGAGGGGGACAAGGCTGTGATGGTTTGTGTGAGCCATGGCTACCCACTGCCCACTGACTGGAACTGGTTTAAAGTGGACACAGATGGCAGCCGAATGGTATTTTTCTCTCAAGCTATATTCCATTTTTTCGCAATATGTTTAGATCATCCCACTGTTCCAAGCCAGTAGCAGCACACCCCAAGTGTTTCAATCACTGTTCGACTTGTGAGGGTTCGTCAATTAGCAACGATAATGTCCCGGACTCTGGTTGTTAAAAAAAGAGAAGACATCTAGTTAAAATACAATTGAAGCAATTCCTTCGAATGTGTTATTTGTCCCTAACTCTTGACTTGTTCACCATCCTTAGCCTATCACCAATGGCACCGATATCAAGTACGAGATCAGGAGCACCCCTAACAAGACTACTCTGGTCATCGATGACTTGAAGATTGACCAGGACAAAGGAGATTACAACTGCTCTGGAACCAATGACATCGGTACAGCCACTGACCAGATCCACCTACGCATCCGCAGCCGCCTGGCCGCCCTCTGGCCCTTCCTCGGCATTGTGGCAGAGGTCCTCATCCTGGTCACTATCATCTTTATCTATGAGAAGAAGAGAAAGCCTGATGAGGTCAACGATGGTACGTAGGCCATGCTTCCTCCATTTTGGTAGATTACATAAGCTCTCAACCAGAACCCTTTTTTCAGTGGCTGGTGGATTCCAACGCTTACTGGCTACTTTTGCTATTTCACCAATCGAACAGCAAAGAACCCTCAAACCATCACTAGGTACCTGCCAAAGTTGTTGGTAAAGTGAAAACCCTTAGCTACATCCTAAATATAGCAGCATTTGACCGGTGGATGTTGTCATTTTCCAATCTGCTCTCAACTATAAGTAGGGTAGGCTGGTGTGCTGTCCTCATTTGTGGCTAAAAATAATGCAAATAACACTCAGTCCCTCATTCAACTTAGAACAGATGCGATAGATGGAGAACTCTTGTTTTGTTTACTGAAGAGTTGCAGGCCGTCAACATCAGTGTAGTTGTACTGTAGTGCCCTCCCGTGGCAAGTTGTAGACTCAAAGCAAAGGTTTGTTTTTTAGGCGTAAGCAAATGCATGTATGTAATATTGTACCTTTTCTGTCATTGATTTCATTAGGTTTATTATAATTTCCAATCTTAACTATAAAAAAATCAGGTATAATTTATTAGTAGTAGCTTCCAGCTCTATGTGAACAAGCTGTGATAGAAACTATTATTTTATTATTTACACTTTTATTTCTCTGTTCGCTGCTGCTTTTGCGTTTTGGTAAGTGATCAAAACTGCATGTCAGACTGAAGTGGTTGAGCTGAGATGACTGCTAAAAGCTATGGGAGTCTGAATGAACTGCTTTCATAGTCACCACTTCTAAGAAGAATGTTCTTAAAGATTTGGTCACTCTTTCACTGGCTTTGCAATTTGAAATTGATATTGATTTTTACTGCTTTATTTATTTGTCCTCAAACCCAATGATATATACATATATTATTGTTTATTATTGTTTGAGCCAATGAAAGAGTCAAATAACACTCGGCTAAACTAGTGTGTAATGGTTTGAAGTTGAACTAGGAAGGTTGACATGAGAGGTTTCAGCATTTTGTCTGCATGCTGTCTGCATTTTGTACTTTATGCATGATAAACAATAGATAACCCCTTAAGACTGATATATCATTTGTCTCATTCACGGCTAGGGTTGGGTACCAAAACCTTCCTGTATGTAACGGTCCTGTACGACCGGTATCTACCGGACCGAATCGCAACGCAGATTTCAGTCCCTCATTTTGGTGCCACTTAAATGCCTGATGTCAATTGAAATATTTGCCCTCTGGTGCTCCGAAACAGACATTACAGGCAACAGAAGCATCACCGCCCGTGCAATCTCGGAACCCAAAGTCTATCATCGATAATGATAGTAGACTCTGGGAGCAACGCCCACTGTGTCTGGGTTATCCGGCCGAAAAGTGTTGTCTTTTCCTGGTTTTAAAGGTTGCATTACAGTAAAGTGATGTAATTTTCTGAACTTACCAGACTGTTCTAGCTGTTCTATTATTTCCCTTCACCCAGGTAGTCATTATATCAACATTACTGATGATTATTTATCAAAAATCTTATTGTGTAAATATTTTGTGAAAGCACCAATAGTCATCCCTACAATATTGTCGCAATATCGATATCGAGGTATTTGGTAAAAAATATTAGATATTAATAGAGGCACGTCAAATTTAATGAAGCTTCTGGCGATGCCTGGGATACACTTGTAAGCAGAGGGACGCACCGTGTTTTTTAAAAGTACCGTTTAGGCACCGGTACTGTTTTAAAAGTATCCGCTTAGCATCGGTATCGGAAAGAGCCAAATGATACCCAACCCTATTCATGGCTACAGGTCAGGTTGCCTACACTTTGCCTAACTTTGTGACTACATGCTCTTGCTCTGGTGTGAACATTGCCAAGGTACATGCTTGAGTGCTTTCCTGTTCGCTCTGTCTATTTACAGACATTTGCTGTGTTTATCTCAACATGGCCACTGCCATGTTCCATTCTCATTTGGGTGCTTGTATTGCATGTGATGCTGTGGGAGGATTCTGGCCATTATAGTAATGGCCAAAGAACTTTAGTAATGAGTATTTTCAATTCTTCTCACCGATTTGCTTATCAAATGTAATATTGTGTTAATATTGAAGGATTGAGTATTTAGTAACGTATTTGTTTCATACAACATAATCAAGGGTAATGGTGTGTAGAATTGCTTGATGATAATGGATGCCAAGCTAAGGATTTTTCATTATGGCCATTACATTTTCAGGAATGCAACTAGTGGGCATGTTTTGAGTTCATGTTTAGTTCGTTGAAATAAAGTTGCAGAGGATGTCATGTCATTTGCAACATTTGCTACCATTAACTGGGGGGAGCATGTATGTCACGCCAAACTTTGACAAACACAGCTCAGACTACATCAGACCTTTTCTGGTTGATAACTGATTGTTCTTTTTTGTTTTCCTCCATTGACTGTACTGCCATACAGATGACGACTCAGGATCTGCTCTGTAAGTACAGTCTAGTTGCTTAGTACCTTGATTCTAATGTCAGATGTCTTTTGTTACTAATAACTCATATTTGCTTGATGTTTCAGGAAGAGCAATTCTGCCACAAACCACAAGGACAAGAACCTGAGGCAAAGGAACTCTAACTAAGAAAATGAAGGAGGTATGTATGGCAGAGGGAAAATAGTCTGAGTTCTTATGTAACTCTACTACAGGTCCCCACTATACCCAATGCAGGGCCTAAAATTCACTGCGGGATTGAGGGAATCGCGCATAATATCAAAGATTCCCGCAAATCTAGCTCTTATAATGCGGGAAATTCACGCACACAGCTGGGACCTAATTCCTTTTTTTATAAAGTGTATGTGCGCCAGAACTGAAATACTGTTGGACAGGAGAACGGTGTCGCGAGTAAAGCGTGTGCGATTTATTAAATGCACGCGCGTTACGTCCATGTCACCTCCCGGGCTCCGTACACCGATGGACGATGGCATCGTTCATCGGGCCAACCCTACTGTGAAGAAGAGATGAAGCAGAGGAGACCAAGGACAGGGAAATAGTAGAGCATGGAGACAAGACGAGAGAGCCACTGATGCAGCTCAGGTGACCACTAGAGAAGATGTAAGGGACAGCAATTAATGTAATCTGAGTTAAGAATAGGACAATGTTAAGACATGTAGTTGATCTCAAAAGTACTATAATTTCCTCCTGGACAACTTTTAAAGCTCACAAATATGTTCTTGTTTTCACTTCTGTGTTGAAGTGGAGAGAGATGAAGCAGAGGAGACCAAGGACAGGGAAATAGTAGAGCATGGAGACAAGACGAGAGAGCCACTGATGCAGCTCAGGTGACCACTAGAGAAGATGTAAGGGACAGCAATGAATGTAATCTGAGGTACGAGTAGGACAATGTAAAACCTGTAGTTAAGCTCACAAGTAATATCCCCCCCCCCAAGTGTATAAATCCCCCCTATGTGAAGCATGTAAGGGGGGAATTCCCCCCCCCATTTTGAAAAATGAAAAAATTTCAGGCACTGCTTGCAGTGATATTATAACAGGTTTTTAGAAGACTTATTACAGGTACCGAGACTTTCAGACTGCTGATAGATGATATTTTGTGACTATTCAATAGCTTTAAATTTGACCATTTTCATACCAAAAAATGCCAGTTATTCAGCTCCTTAAGGGAGGGTGACCCAAGGGGAGACGCTGGGATACATTAGGCCTTTAAATGAAAATGAATAATTGAACAATTAAATGAATGAATACAATGAAATAAAAAGAGAGAAAATACAATTTCATTGCAGGTTTTACAGACCGTTGTATTTATCAGTAGTCAGGGAGAGTGCCTTTAAATGAGTGTAACATACTGCCCTGACGATATTCCTGTGACCCTGGAATGATCATGTCAGAGAGGGAAAACAAATGAAAAATAAGAGCTGAGGAGAGAGCCTTCATTATAGTCTGATTGTAGCATATTTAAATGATCAAATAGCATGTTAAAAGTATTCACATGCCGTATGCTACAGCATATAGTGCGGTGAGTATACTGTTAAGGGTTGTGTATGCACTAAACACAATTTGAACATGGCACCTATCTCTGTCTGACTAGGATTCTGAAGGCAGGTCTGGAGGGGCATTCCATCCAGACCCAGGAGTTGCCCCTGGTCATCAGCACCGTGAGTGACGGCTTTGCTGGCCACTTGTTTGTCTGGAACTTTGTACAAGAGAACTGGGACCGGCTCATAGAGAAGTAAGTGGCCTGTGGTCTACGTAAGCTTGACTACATTAGAGACAACATTAGTTAATTGATTTATATCTTCTGATTTTGACTTTAGGTTTCCTGTCGGATCCTTTGCCATCCAGAGCATCATCAAGTCAACTACCTCCCAATTCTCCACACAGACACACATTGATCAAGTATGTTAGATGTTTTTTGTTTTTTCTCATAGCGTACATTTACATTGCAGTGTATTTCAGGGTGTGTGGGCAGAGATCTCTGTTTACAATGTGCATATGTTTTATGTGTTGGCTTTGAAAGAATATTCTTTGGACGATTTTTCAGCGTTCAACAGGAAAATTAACATGGAGAAAATTGAAGTCATTTATACCAATCTGACACAAGAGAGGCCTCATTTAGATCCTTATGCCTCTCGTTTACATTTATACCATTCATACTGCTTTAGGGTAATTTAGAGGTGAGCATACTCACAGGGGAATCCTCATAGATTTGCAGTGAAATGCAAAAAGGCTGGAGAGGACAAATGCATTTGGCATCCTGAAATGGAGTAACGATATACAATACTGTACGGAAAGGCTGTAGTTAATCAACTGTTCATTTGACGTGTTTCAAAACATCCGCATTAAAGCTGACAGTCTCTTTACAATCAAGATCTAATTTTACATCCAAAGCTAGCTAGAGTTGCTGTACAAATGTATTTAATATGTTAACTATATTTTAAAGACAAATCCCTGTATATTATTGTACTTGGTGGTTAAAATTCTTGTGATAATAGGCAGTAGAGTATCTTTTGTCTCTCATGTCAAGTGTAATCTGGCCAATGTGTGTGTGTGTGTGTGTGTGTGTGTGTG
>CABFOS010019115.1:0-10870 GCA_900660315.1 Diretmoides pauciradiatus | reverse complement strand
CAAATATTACTTCAGTATTACTACTCCAATATTTCTACAGTATTACTGCTCCAGTATTACTACAACAGTATTTTCCATGGTGATGTATTCCCTCTTCACCAGATGTCTCTATTAGTTATCATCATACTAACGTGACTTCCTGGTATCAGTCTGAGCTGATCTGAGGTCTGTTGTTCTTACTTGATGCTGCTTGGATGTAAAACAGCGTCTGCCTTCCTTCCTGGCCGTCCATTAGCCCCAATAAACTTATGTTTTGTCACATTTTTGTCACGGAAACCGCAATACTATGTCATTGTTGTTTGAAATATAATCGTTGATGTTTTCTAAAAGTCTTAGTCATGTAAATATCCATGTGAATGTTTATGAAGTTAGAAACCTTAAGTGCCCCTCTTCTCAAAATGAGACACTCCCATTATCCCAAACACTTTTCCAGCTTTCCCTCTAGTTCAAGTTAAAAACAACAACTTAAAGGTTGTATATTTTTGTATAAAATTGTCTACATATATTTTAAGTAATGTCATTCCTTTAATTTAGTTGTATTAATACATATTTATCTATATAATACATGAATTTGTATTCAACATGTTTCTAGTCTAAACAATAAAAAATGTATAAATAGGGTGTAGTATCGGCCGCTTGTATTCGCGATCGAAAGAACCCGAAAGAACAAGATCGCGAATACAAGCGGCCGAAATGAGTTTCCTTCGCAGGGTGGCCGGGCTCAGCCTTAGAGATAGGGTGAGGAGCTCGGACATCCGGGAGGGACTCAGAGTAGAACCGCTGCTCCTCCACGTCGAGAGGAGCCAGCTGAGGTGGTTCGGGCATCTGGTTAGGATGTCTCCCGGATGCCTCCCTGGGGAGGTGTTTCGGGCATGTCCAACCGGGAGGAGACCTCGGGGTCGACCCAGGACACGCTGGAGGGACTACATCTCTCAGCTGGCCTGGGAACGCCTCAGGATTCCCCCGGAAGAGCTGGTGGAAGTGGCGGGGGAGAGGGCTTCCTGGGCTTCCCTGCTGAAGATGCTGCCCCCGCGACCCAGACCCGGATAAGCGGAAGACAACTAGGCACGAGAACCTCAGGTATCAAACTAAATGGTCTACCAAAGGCACATGGAAATGCAGATTTTGGAATGTGTGTAAATGTTTCATAATTTGGAATTTCAATCTCAATAAATTAAAATTGTCTGAATATTACGATCTCCTGAACCACTGAGGGCTTCAGATAAACACCTTGAAACTACAATTGGGAGACAATCTGGGACACCACAGCTGTGAGATGATGTTAAGATGCAAAGCCACACTGACCCATCCATCATGATCTTTCATAAGGTTTCTCTCTGACATCATATTTGATGTTGGAGCTCATCGACTGTCACCCATAACAAACAATGTGAATTGACCCTTCTGACGGCAATTTCCTGTCCAGGGAAATTACTTCACAAATTGTGCCAGTGGTCAAAATAGAAAATTAAGGCGTTTAAGAAAATTAGACGTTTCTCGTCCGAAAGCCGGACTGTGACTTTCAGTGGTGTTCATTTATTATTTTTGTCGCCCATGGTGACTGACTACAAACAGCCCGGACTAAATCCGCCTGTCTTAAAAATATTTTGGACAGTTTTGGACCTAACAAAGTGTTCCATTGGTTTCAGCTACGTCGCCAACCTCTCGAAAGACTCGCACAGACAAAGCCCAGGCATTGTGCCCGATTTAAGCTCCGGGCAGGGTGAAAAAAGTGGAAGTAAGACCCCTTTCCCTTTTCTCACTAAATATAAACAGACAACAGTTGACTCCATTATGAGGCGTCGTGGCATGGAAAAAGACGATCACTACAGGTCAGAGAGCAGAACGGGTGCCTGGGTTGCCTCTTGTTCACGTGCAGAAAAGAGACCATTGAATAACAATATTTTAATAAACGCCCCGTTGCCCCGGTCTGCGGCGAGTGACAAACAGATGGAGTGACTATTGAATACTGGGGAAGGGGAGTTACAGAGCCGGGCCCCTCTCTAGGCCCTGGCCAAGCCACCTTTCACTGTCTGCTTCCGCTGTGTGGAGAGAGCGATTCAGGGACTTAGAAACACTGAGGCCCTGCTGATCTCCTCCCACTAGAAAGGCCGGGGAGGCTGGAGGGCCCTTGACAGGAAATTACCATCAGAAGGGTAAACTCACACCGCTCGCTACATGGCTAACAGTCTATGAGCTCCAGCATCAGCAGCACCATCTCATTCTAATAACCTGCCTGTTTCCCCCCAACACCTTTGATTCTCGAGATAGTTCCGATGGTAGTTTTTAAGAAGCTAATCTGATTGATCAAATACTGCGCGTTCTTTCAGCTCATCCAAAAAAGCACTTGCACCCGTGAAATATTGTCCCGAGGTGTGCCAAGCGTTCCTCCATGTCACACAACGGCTCCAGTTTCAGCCAGGAGGAGGGTGCTGCTCTGCTCACACAATCTGTATTCTATATATTCTATATTGTATATCTCTGGGCACGGAGCGACTTACAATGAGTGAGCAAGTAAAGGTTTAGAGACACTTGCTCGAGGACACTTCTGGGACACTTTGACTGCTGGGGGGATCGAACCTGAGACCCCCTGGTTAAGGGCCAGACTCTCTAACCACTCGGTCACTCCGCCACCCATTATGATGGATATGCTGCATCTTTAAATCTTCAATATGTTTTTTTTAATCTATATCTTATATCCATTTTCCCTCATGTATCAATAAAGTTAATCTTATCTTACTGGAAGCAAAAATGATTAGCTTTGTTGACAATGCTAGTTGAAGTTGGGGCTCAAAACTACTTCTAAGAAAGCTCACATGCACTGGCTTATGAATAAACTAATTTTTCAGTTTTTAGCCCCATTCACTCACATCACTAACATGTTTAAAACCACATCCATTTATGTCTCCTTCATTTGACTCCTCTTGCCTTTTTGGGGGTCTCAACGACGTTCAGTCCTCCGCATGGGCAATAGCATCGTATAACAGCTTTTACTGTACAGTTCTCTACTCTAAACCCATCACGTTTGAAATCTAAAGATAACTAGTCGAGAAATATGTCTTGAAGATGAAGCGGATCCACACTGACCTGTGCAGATGAGCGGTAGGCAGAGTAGTGGAGGGGGGCGGGGATGCCTGGCTCATGGGCCAGACTGGGATACTGGCTCTGGATGGAATGGGGATGCTGGTTGGTATAGTTGCCATAGTTGTAGCTGCCAGTATACCTAGAAGAGAGCAACCAAAACACAAGTCAACAAGCAGATCAGGTGGAAAATCATTAAAAGTGATAAAACAAGACTATTCCACCATATTTAAGTGTTAAATATGCTTACCCATGCTCTTCCCTGTGGCCATAGACTGGCATCCGGTGGGCGGAGGATGGAGGGGGCACTGGGGCACTGCTGCGCATACAGGACAGCTGCTGTCCACTGTCTGGAGTGGATCCACCTGATGTTGTCACTGTGTAGGTAAGGGACCAGGTATATGATTGAACACCGCCTGGTAAACACATATGCACACAGAAACAATAGGGTTGGCAAAGAAAAACCTACATGCTATGACCCTTAGCAAAGCCCTGTTTATTCAGGACAGCATTCGTGGCTTCATGCGATCTTGACTGCATCTGATATCTACACATTTCCGTCTCACCTGTGGTGGCAGCGACTCCACTGTACTCTGGGGACTGGGCTGCTATGGGGGAGATGACCGCGGGGACACCCACTGAGTGGACGGACCTGGCTGGGGAATAGGGTCCCGGAGACGAAGACGTGGGCGTGGTTTCCATCAGTATAATTTCCTCCTCTCGTTCTGCCGAAGTAAATAGGGTCATTAAACACAACGTAGACTCTACAGCGGAGATGGTCAACGTTGGTGGTGGGAGTGGAAAAAAACTCTATGTGTGTGATTGCAACACACGCAAAAGTATGAGTAAAACACAGATGATTTCAAAGCATATATACTGTATGAATGTGTAATAAATAATACCTGCTTAATATAGGGGCAAATATTCATAACTTTGGTTCGAAAACATTCCTAAGCTTTGGGAGTCTCAAGGACATCGCAGCCATTAAAGTGGTCACTTGTTGTCACTATGTATGGGTTTTAACAGCAAAAGTTAGGACTGATGAGAGTTCAGTACTAAATGTGTAAAAATTTGCTAAAATGTTCTAAAATTTAAACTAAAAATGAGTGAAATCATCAGCTAATCAGATTTCAAGGCCAAAAAAACATTTCTCTAACATGTGCCTCCTCTTTGAAGCCGCTTGGCCCTGGAAGTGTCACCTACAGTAGATGGAATTATTTGTCCAGGAAATCCCAGTAATCCCATATTGTGAGAACAGGCGAAAGTATACAACTGAGTTAGATCAGTGACGTCTGTGTCTAACCTCTTAAATGAAAGGCAAGAAATGTATGATTCCAAATACATTCATAACAGAGGTTAATTAAGTGTGGTTCCTCATGAGAGGGGAAACTGGTCGTCTGCAGGCTGAACTGAAGGGGTGTTTGGGATCAAATGCACCCGTGGGCCATGAATGGCCGATAAATGCTGCTGAGACTCACATTAATGTGTCAGTTACATGCACATTCAGCTTTGTTCTTTTGACTATCACATCAGAATAACTCATCAAGACATTTTTAACACTTGGGGGGAAACTGGAAGCGACAATACAAGAGAAACACAGATAAATAGTGGTAGAAGAATTGAAGAACGGTGAGAGTATCAGTAAAGAAGGTGAATTACAGCTGTGGAGGTGCTTGTTAGTGGATAGAGAACTACAGGTAGTGGTCTCACCTGTGCACCCCTCTCCCTTCATGACTCTCATGAGGTCATTGGCCCTCTCCTGGCAGTGCAGGGACTCCAGCAGGTAAAGCACATAATCATCAAACATAAGATGGATCAGGTGGAAGGACCCTGCACACAGATATGGGAAGGTGTCTCGGATTACAATGGGGATGATTTACATGCAGATAATGTGATTTGTACAAAAAATAATTAGAGGTTATGTGGAATATATGTTTGAACGATCCTGACCAACATAGTGAGGCTTTTGGAAGTGTGAAGAAGAATGCCTGTTTATATTTTGGATTCACACATATAGGCACATACACGATGGACCATTTAGTTTGAAACATCTGAATGATGACATCACATCCTCCAGAGGGACAGGAGGGCGGCTGTTGTTAAAAGAAGCATGTGGGGTTGTTTCCGGGTACCAAGTCAATGCCAAAAATATGTCAGTTGACCCCTGGGTCGCGTGGAAGATGAGACTGTGGCATGGAAGGAGTGTCACAATTGTGACATTGTGCCGGTTATTGCTGCTTCCGTGCGCATAATAAACACTTGTGGCTATTCAGAGAGCGGAGCGTAATACTGACCAGTCATAAAATGGAAAGACAGGCAAACGCATCGGGAAAGGGGAGGGGTGACCTTTGTTAATTAGCGGTTTTTGCAAGGAGACCTGCTTTATCAAAACACTGCAACCAGCTGTGTCTTTGATATTCACAGACAAGGGGCAAAAGAGGGACGTAGGGGGAAGGGGGAAGGGACGCCATTTTCTTTTCTGTCTTTTTTACAGCCCTTGACCCCTTCAAAACCTCGGTCATGCACAGCAAGCTAGTAAAGTACAGAGGCATTGTATTTCTCACTGCTTTCTCCTTAAGATTTAGAGTAAGCTGCATTCTCCACGTGTTTTTTGTGAAATTATCATTTCTTCGAGAACTCATACGTCCTATCTGTTGTAGGACGGACGCATGACAACAGCAGCAACACCGTGACAGACAGAGAGCATTAACCACTCACCAAAGCTGGGAGCACTGTGGAGGGTCATATCCCGGATGACTCTGGTACCGAAACACGACCACATCAGCAGGAACTGTTGGGCCACCTTCTTCAGGCACCCGGGCCTCTTCCCCGCCACCTAGAGGGAACATTTCCATGAGAAAAGAGGGGGAAGGGTAGGGATGCCTAGAATTAACCCCTAGGTCTGTATTGGGGCTTAACCCTCAGGAATGAAAAACATGTCAACAAGTCAACTATTTAATTTGCCACTGGGGACACGCCTTCCTATTGAACCATTGTCTGGCTAGTCCGAGACGTTGCCGGGGCAACCAGTTTTTACAAGCCCATATCTGGCACATAATGGCCGCAAATGGGAAGCTTGAAGACATCATTAACTAAGGGGATTGCAATGTAAGTGCCTCTGTGTAAGACACGGAGAGACAAGTAGCTTTCAATTGCAGGTGTCTTTTTTTTTTTAAGGCATTATCATCAGTGTTCTGCTGTACAAATATTGTGTCACTTCCCAGCATCTAACAAGGAGAATACAGCAGGAAATTCAACTGTGGAACTTGAAATAACTACTATTGGAAAATGCATTGTGTCAGATCAAATATTAGCACTCATTTTCCCCACAGTATTTGAAAAAACAACAACACACGAGTATTTGCTTCCTGACCTTGACTACACAGCGGTCCACCATAGAGTCTAGCCACTCAATGTAGGCCTCAATGGGAGACTGCTCCTCCAATAGACGGTCAAACTCCTGATACACTGTGACAGGAGGGAGAAGGTCATGAGATGCTACAGCTTAAAAACAAACATGTTGTATACTAGGATACATCGGTTTCATACGACATCGCCTGAAACACGATTTGCAGAGAGACAGATGAAAGTCTGGGCATTGATTGTTAACCACAAACACTATTAGATTCGGAGAGAATGCGAATGGCGTCTTTACACAACAACTGCATATCTATGACCTCTGATCCTACCAGGACCATTTCTGAGGCGTGACATTGGAGTGAATTGGAGATGCTCCGCAGGGTGTTTCAGAGCAGAGTGAACTTGTTTAACCTTTTCGGTCTCCATCATTAATGCTTGACTCTCCTGGTCGTGGGAATGATTGTCCCATGGTGTGTTATTTCAGTGCTATTTGCTTGTGGGCAAGGAAAGAGTATTTCTCTATCTGGCTGTGCTGCGTAAAGAGGCTCAGCACTTAAAGGATAAAGGATAACTTTGGTAATTTTCAACCTGGATCCTATTTTCCCATGGCCGTGTGTCTAACTGACTCGTGGGAACAAGAATTTTTGAAATTGGTCCGGTATAGACCGAGTCCGTAGCTGCTAGCGGTTAGCGCTTAGCTTAGCGAATCCGTCTAAAACGCGAGGCTTTGGGGTAAGTACAAACCTACATGTATGTCCTCTAAAAGCATTTTTTTTTGGCCACTGAAGGCTCCGATTGTTGTTATAAGTGTCTGACAGGATCCTGACAGAGAAATAAAATGTTTTTCTTTCGCGAGGAGTGAGACATCTTCTTGCATATAGACCTATCTTGGATAGGGACAGCTGTTGTTGTGGCTAGTTGTGCTCCAAGTGGATGCTAACACAATAACCACAGACCAGATCAAGCGAAAGGTAAAGAAAATGTTTTATTTCTTTGTCGGGATCCTGTCAGACACTTATAACAACAATCGGAGACTGTCAGTGGCAAAAAATAATGCTTTTAGAGAACTATACACTTGCCCCGAAGAGTCGCGTTTTAGACGGATTCGCTAAGCCAAGCGCTAACCACTAGCAGCTACAGACTCGGTCTATACTGGACAAATTTCAAAAATTCTTGTTCCCATGAGTCAGTTAGACACACGTCCATGGGAAAATAGGATCCAGGTTGGAAATGACCAAAGTTATCCTTTAGGACAACCGTGTCTGCTGGAGCAGAACAGGGTTAGTTAAGACTCGCACACACACAAGCATGCACACACACACACACATGTGCACAGACACACCCTTTGTTCAACGTACAGTGGACGATGAGCCGTCTGTGCTCATCCTGTGAGTCTTCCATGGTGTAAAGTGTTTGCTTGGTGATGCTGTTCAGGTCCACATTCCTCCAGTCCTCCAGCATCTGAAATGTGATGTCAGCACTGTGGATCACGGTCCGCGACGCCTGGGGACAGATACATCAACAGGACCAATATTACCTACGTGGACATACCCATATCCCTTATCTGCCATATTTGTTCATATGGATTTTTATTAAATTCACAGAATGATAGGCACCTGACATAGATGGTTTAATGATGTTTGCCGCTTGAGAATCTGAGAAAATCTTCTAGATACTAGAAATATAAAGGAGAGAACATATGGTTTACCCTATAATTATCATCATGTCCAATCAAAAATTTCCTTTCTAAGATAAACGTGTATCATCCATAATCTCACAATGATGAGATGTGCATTTTTTTAATGTAGCCACTTACATTCAAACTTGATATTCCTCAGGTTTTCAGGTAGGTCGTGAAGTGCTATTTTGAGCCAATCATCAAGCTGTTTGGCAAATTTTCGAATAACTTGAGTCAAACTGGACGGATGAAGGAAAACAGAAACACAATATTTACCCACCCAGAACTTAATTTAATTTCCCACATGAACCCTCTTTATCCTGCTTAAAAATCCAGACTTTCAGATTTTCACTGTTACTGACATAATTCCCCTGAAATTTCTTCACCACACTTTTACCACTGAAAAACAAACTGCTAATTGCATCTGCAGCAGAATAACCGCATGCAACTTAAATTGAATATTGGCTACCACATTTTTACTGCCAATGCAGCGGTGTTATTTTACACTGAAGATTCAGAAAATAAAGCTTATTGGTTATCCTTCACTAATAGCAGTCCAATGATAATGGAACAACATTCATTGATATTGTGAAGTGAAGATTGCGTTTCTATGCGGCGCGTGTCTGCTCACCTATCAGGCAGTGCTTGCAGGACGGTGGGCATCAGCACCCCAGAGATGGCCTTGTAGAGGATGGAGTCACACACACCTACAATGTTCACCACCGTGGAGGAGCTGAGGACAGGGAGCATGTGGGGTGGCATGCCCTGCCAGAAGTGCAGCAGGAAGCTTTGGACCTACACGTACCACACACATCACAATCTTCAATATTTTTAGGAGATAAAAGTTGGATGAGTAAGAAAACCTTTAAAAAACCCCCAAAACAGACTCTTTTACTTTGATAAAATGGGAAATTACATAGAATAAACCCTTGCCTCGTCAAAGTTGGCGCGGATGACCGTGTCTAGTATCCTCTGACAGTGCGTTCTGTACATCATGATGAACGTTGACACCTGTGGACAAGAAGAGAGCGTTAATCTAAATACATCACTAACTTAATAGACGTTTCTCTTTTGGGCCGCGAAAAGAGCGATACAAAAACAAGAAAATAAATCTTGAACAAAACCAGCGCACCAATAAATACCTGTTACAGGTCTAGGCCGGAGCGAAGTTATATAAAACAAGCTTTAGAGATCAGCAACACACAAACCATTTAAAATCATGGCCCCCCATTTAAAGCCGGACAGCTAGTGCCCGTCCTTTGTCCGTCGCTGGATCTTATTATCTCCCCAAAAGATTAAGAGTTCGTGAGGAGCCAGCACATAAATCCTCAAGGTCCTTCTCTAAATCCAAACCCAGTGAAGGTCCTGGGGCAGATAAAAGGCTCGAGCCAGAGGGGGCACAGAGATGGTGAGATAGCAAGGAGAGGGAGGGGGGGGTGTAAGGATGGACTTTTAAAACTCCTGGTTACCCTCTCTTCTGACAGGCTGGCGGGCAAATTTAGGTCTTTGACATTTGGAAAGTCTGGCAGGAGCGTCCCCAGTTTGGAGCGCGGTGAATACGCCACTGTCTGCTTGGTGACCTCTTTCTTCCCCGTCTCGTTCACCCACGCCGCTCCTTTTTTGGAGTACATCACATCGTAATACTGAGAGCTCTCCTTCACCGCGATGCCATAGTAGTGGTACCTGAGGAAGAAAGGAGGAGTTCACGGTTCAGGTGCATGTCTTAGTAAAGCTGACCCAAGTTAAAGTATCACTACTACTGTACTATCGTCTATGGAAAATTGCGGAGAGGAGTTTTTCGGAGATGAGCAAATTCATCCTCATCAAAAAGGGCATTTCTGCTTATTTCTGTGAGCTTACAGTAGCAATACATGAGGGTCTGGGTCATTTCATTGTTGATGAAAACTCAAATAAGTATCTCTTGTAGCAAGCGGTGACTTACTTTGACTGCCCTCTCGTTCCCAGTCTTCTGGTAGTTAGTTGTGGAAACTGTTGTCTTATAATCTGTTCAATCGAAGAGAGAAAAGGTAACTATTTGTTTCACTCAA
The DNA here is from genome assembly GCA_900660315.1 of Diretmoides pauciradiatus. NCBI lineage: Eukaryota > Metazoa > Chordata > Actinopteri > Trachichthyiformes > Diretmidae > Diretmoides > Diretmoides pauciradiatus. The sequence continues at coordinate 703 of CABFOS010019115.1, read as the reverse complement.
TGGAGGGAAAACACAGCAGAACCGACGACACAGACTGAGGTTTATTTTAGTTACATATCTAATTATTGTGTATTAGATATTTAAGTCAAATAAACAAGTGAAAAGAAAAGACAGTATCTCTTCAGTGCTCTATGAGAATGTGCTTAATAACATCCATTAGAAGCAACACTGTGAAATTCCCATCGCTCGAGTCCCAGGGAGGTCTGCGAGAAAAAAGGCTTTGGGAGCCATCCATTTATGACAAGTCCAGGGTATTACTTTTTTCCCTCCTATATCAACAATCTCTTAAAAATCTGCTTCCCCCCTACTCCTTCTTGCTCTCTCTCTTTTTCACTCCCTCCTTCTTCCTCTCTTTTTGTCCAAGAGATTGGCTGCTTGGTCCAACTCCCGGTGCAGAAACTTTAGCAAACAGTGTAGCTCTCCATTGTGTGGGATGAAAAAAGAGGCCAAGCTGTGAAGTTTCTGTCAGGCCCCGCTTGATAAATGAGCAGACAGGGAGGCAGCCCGGGCCCTCTCTCGTTTTTTTGTCCTGAATCAATGAAGCCTTCCTAAAGGACACCCCACACTGCTCCAGCCACTGATCTAACATTCCGCAACATCTCACCCTTCCAAATTTCCTTTAATTACACATTAATCCAGGCCCCTTCTCTTTTTCAATATCTTCCGACAGGAGCTCTGGAGGGGCGGGGGCAGGCTGAGTTGG
>CABFOS010018960.1:2488-14441 GCA_900660315.1 Diretmoides pauciradiatus | reverse complement strand
CCCAGCCAGATCCTCCAGACTGACAGGGAACTGAACTGAACTGGAATCCCTCCAAGCCCCCCCCTATGAACACTCAGGACTATGCAACAACTGTCTCTTTAGCTATTACCACTGTGTCACTTTACTTTACTATAACCACTTACCAAACTGAAATTGGCCGCCATCCATTGTTTTTACTGTTTCTAGTGTTTCTCATCCACTGTTTTTACTGTTTCTAGTGTTTCTCACAGAAACCCACTGTCTTCACTGTTACCTGCACTACAAAAAGCCTTTTTGCACTATCATATTTTTCATACATTATTTTAATCTTTATTCTTTATTCTTAGTTCTAGTAAATGTTGTATTTATGTGAACTTGGTATGTCTACTTAGGATTAGGAAATGTCCCGTCTATCTGTTGTGCCTGCGCACTTTATATGTTTCACCGTGGGAATGTGGGAAACGTCCTTTCGATTCTTTGTATGTCTTGACATGTGAAGAATTGACAATAAAGCTACTTTGACTACTTGAGTAAATGTACTTAGTTACATTCCACCACTGACCATAGGTCAGCACAGAAAGCTACACTTTCTGTACTCCAACACAACAAACTGTAGACGGTAGTCGTCTCTCTGACTCTCACTCCCGTTTCCAGCATTTCCAAGAGTGTCTGGCTGCAAGAAGACGTCTTCCTCCTTGCGAAATTTCCGCGCCAGACTTCTCCTTGAGTTGTGGCTAGTTGTGGTACAAATGGTTGCTAACACAATAACAACAATAACCAAGTTCATTTCACCTCCCTGCATGTTCGAACCGGAGACCTTGTTGTCACAAACCTGCTCCTCGGTATCATCTAAGATTCCGCCCTGGCAGCTAGATTATTATGATTATTAGTGCATCTCCACTTAGTATTGTTAGTCCTGTATTGTGTACAGGCCTTGTAATGCCTCAGTATCAATTAACCAGGTCAAATGCTTTTGTGCCCCCGTCATGCTTGGCGAATTAAAGTGATCCTGTTGTGAATTATGACATATTATGTAGTTATGTACTGATAACAAGGGGGAGTTCATCTGGGAAAAAGCCGTAGATTGTGGAAGTGTCAGTCGATGTGCTCTCTCGATCGCTGCTGCCAAAGTTACGACGCAGCCCTGAGGGGTTTGTAGTACTGTTCTTAACCTGGGACACACAACACACACACACACACACACACACACACAGCTTCAGGCAGTATGGCAGCTGACCCACTCCTTTACCGTGTTGTTCTCTTGTGTAACAGAGCAGAGGTTAGTCTAGGCTTGGTGGTTGCTCATCCCTCCCTTTCCCTTTTGCTTTCTTTCTCTCTCTCTACCCAGATCCCTCCACTTTGTTGTCTTTTCCTCTCTCTCTCACCCTCTCTCTCTCTTTTTCCACTATCTCTCTCCTTCCTTTACCAGTTCTGGCTCTGGTCCAGCTGCCCAACCTCTTGATGTTACAGCAGTGCACACCAGTTTTACCTCCCGTTCATCAACCTAAAGTCTAATTATTTAGTCAGTGGAAAGGCCCAGTGCTTAATCGTGTCAGGCTGTGGTGTTAAGATTTATTGTTAAAGCGATAATCTGAGATTCTTGTTTTTCTTGATTTTGGTCGTTGCTGTTTTCCAGTTTACAGCAGTGTTGCCAGAACTTTGATGTCCCTGAACTGACAGCAGCTCCCACAGCCCGAAACAAACAAGCATGGGCTGTTCTACTGAGACTAGTGAAGCGTAATATTTACTAGGGGTGGGAATCACCTGAGACTTCACGATACAACATAGTATAATTTGTATAATTTAACTCCAAACTTTTTTATTTGATCCAGTTCTACTGAATTTCAAAATAAAAGAGCAAAGACTGTATCGATATAGTATTACGGAAGAAAGTATTGTGATAGTATGCTGTATCAATGTTCCCCCCACTCCTAATATTTAGGCCTCTACTATATTAATATATACCAAACATGTTCTATTAAACAGCATAACTGTTTAGTTACATTATGAATGCATATCAATTGATTGCTGCGAGCAAATACCAATAATCTCGACAAAAAACAGCGACTGCTTACTTTAACTTTAGCAGTAGAGCAACATTAGTCCTCTTGAAACTGCTAACTGAGCTATCACTAATTTTATTAAACCAAGCTAAACAGATACATTGACATTATTTGAATTGGTCAATATTTATATATATAATGTAACTGTGGCTAACAAATAATAGCGAAACCTACCAGTCCAAAAGACAAAGAGCCATATTTGCCTCACTCCTCGTCCCTTCTCATCTCAGGCCGTGGTTTCACCTGTCGGTTATGGGAATCTGCTCATCGGAACACACAAGTGGTGCATCTACACTTGACACTTAAATCGAGCCCTTTGGCCAGATATGTGTTCGGATTTCCGGTTCCTGCGCATTACTTAAATAACCGTAACAACAATCCCTGGGAGATTATGCTCCTTTATTTTATATTCAGAACTGTGTGTAGTCACGGTACAGCCCGTACAAGGCGTTTGAGGAGACAACAGCGGTGGCGCGCAATGTGCTCATTCATTGTGGTTCTCGGTGCAACGACATCTGTGGAGAGAAGCATGTGGGTCGGAGAACGCAGCCAGACCCGGTGGGAAAACATCTGATACAGACTGGTGGTTGCTGAACTAAGTTTGATCACATCTGCAAACGGCCACAGCCCCGTCTGTGTCGCCAACACACCCCCGTGTCTGTGCGTAAGGGAATGACTGTTGTGCTCTGCTGGTTTGCTACTGGTTCATGCTCCCGGTAAATAACAAAATTCGCGGCGGAACTGGAGGGAAATGGGCGTAATTTGATGATGTGTCCCCGCTGTATGCGTTTTGAGGTGCCCGATTGCATCTTGACTATTCAGAGTTCCAAAACACAAAGTGACCTCGTCCACTTCGTGAGGTGGCCTGGCGGATCCCCAACGCAATGTGAGCACAAAGTGACCTCTGTCCGTCTAGACCTGTCACTTAATGCAGCCAGGCGTGATCGGATGATCGCATTGAAAAGACAGGTGTAACCACGGCCTCATCTTGGAAAGGCAATGCTTATCTGTTTATTCCCAACAAACTGCTGTTGCTGCTTTCATCAATGTAAAACGCCTCACTTCCTGTGCGCCAGAGAATTTTTCCCGGGAAAGACCTATACCTGCCCAAAGGTGTTTAGAACAGTAAATGTAAAAGCTTTCATGAGCCGGCTGTAGCTTGAATCATCGTCGTATGGTATCAATCGGTGATAGAGTAGCAAAACGGAGATTTATTTACATGAAAAAGTTGCAGATTATTACTTCAAAGTTTATTTTTTACTTGCTTTTATTAGGTACTGATTAGATACTGTACTGTAAGAACATGTAGAAAATGATTTGTACCACACTGATAGTAGTTTGATTGCGTCCAGATCTAGCGCCTCACTCTGACTGTGATTATGAACGGTGCTTACGGAGGGATCTCATTAGCAGCCCCTCCACGGCGTCTTTGATTGAAGCCAGAGAGAGAGAGGGAGCATTCACTGGGGTGGGGTAGGGTCGGAGGGGGGGGGGCACTATCCTCGCTGGTATGGAGCTTTTCATAATCCCTCTGGGAGCTTCAGCTGGATATCTGTGTGTCTGCATGCGTGTCGGGGGCTATTGTATCAGCTGGGACTGTGTTGTGTGTTGTGCAGAGTGGCATTATGGGAGGGCAGGGCCAGCAGCTCAGGGACAGCTAGTATCACTGTGCTCTGCATCTCTCTGTCTCTCCCCCCCCTCTCTCTCTCCCTCTCTCTCTCTCTCTCTCTCTGTTTATGTAAGTGTGTGTGGTTTGAGAGGGCCCTAGAGCGACATTATCTGGTGCGCCACAGTAACAGTCAGTCAGACAGAGTTTGTGAATAGGCAGGGGCTGCTGCGTCTCTTGGCTCCACTGCCTCTGCATCATCACCATCCTCATCAGCACCGCAGTCTAGAAGACCTATTCCACTGCAGCAGCAACACAGCAACAGGACAGTATGTACCCAGATGAGAACGAGACGGTAAGACAGCTGCTTTATTCACACGTGTCTGTTAGCAACACAGGTGCACTCTCGTTTAGATTGATACACGCGTTGCTCAGAAAAGTACACACACGATTTTTGCCAAGTCAGCACAACGTCAGTATATTGTATCCTAGTGTGTTGAAGTAACATACTACAAAGTGACTCAGGCATGTACATATTTCTAACAGTCAGTCCAAGTTATTCTAAGGCATCAAGCTTTTTGGGGAACAGGAAGCACTTTAGTGGCCAGCTGGTACTGTTGCGTTTTACTGTGTTCAGTCAGTGCACTCAGAGAATTATCTCGCATTGAGCTACTGTCTATTTTAGACTTCATATGACATGCGATGTCACACTGTTGTTGAGAAACTGTTGAGCTTTGCATAAATGCATTCAGTTACAATTCACTCACTCACTCGCCACAGTCCAGACTCACAGCTGATGATGCAGCTTTTGTCCGCGGGCTTAGGGCTGTTCACAGGCTTGGGTGTTTATCATTCATTCGTTCAGCGTCAGCTCTCACAGCTGTCCAGAAGATCGATTGTAGGAACCCCGGCTACTTTCCTACCGCATCCGTAACAACACAGAAACAGACGGGCGGTTCAGATGCACACTGACTTCTTCAAAGGGACGATGGTATGCGACGGGATAGCTAAGAGGATACGCTAAGCGCTTGCCATGCCTCATTACATAATCCAGCCAGCTACGTAACATTTGTTTGGACAGCTGGCTGGTGAGAGGAGCTCGGGGCAGCAGCAGTAGTGATGGGGAGAGAGGAGGAGGACCAGGAGAGGTGTGGCGTTACTTTGTGGGTTGGGATATACAGTAGCTTTTGTTTTATACAAATAGAGGGACAGATCCTGTAAATGTTGCGTGCATTTTACAGTGGCGGTGTTTTTTTTTCTGTCAAAGGTAATCAGGTGCTGGATCTAACCTTCACTTTTGTTTATTTTAGCTTCATAAACTATGGATTTACTAGCGGAATCAAGCTGCTGTAGCCTATAGCAAACACTGTATTGAAGGATCCTCTTTTTTTAATAGTTTATGTTTACACTTCCCTTTCCCTAAGATATGATGTGACCCCCCCCCCACACCACCACCACCACCACAAAGAAAGAAACCAAAACAAGCCTGCATGTCTGACCACCCACTAAATGATAGAGAACACTTGGCACCATATAATCTCCCTGTCCAGTATAAATAAAGGTTTGCTTGGGGCCCTGCCCATGTGTACTGAGGCTTGTCTGGGTGATCACAGCGTGCACTATAATTTCTCACTTTCCAGTGGGAAGGACTGTCTCCGTCTGCACTTTGCCCCCAGTCAAGTTCTGAGTCAGAGATGATTAACTCTTGACTTTGCAGTTTGACATTTACTGTAGGTCCGATGTGAATATATTACCCTATAAAGGAAGTGGCAAAAATAGACTGAATTTGTGCAAAGTTTTGAAACGTTTTTTTCATGCAACTGAACAGGCAAATATTTGAGAGTAAGTTTAGCCCCCTTAGACCAGATTCCTACACAGGTCTGGAAAAGTATGTTGATCGTTTCCAAGTTTTAAGAAGAATAGAAAATCCACAAAAAAAGGTCTACTCAGGTCTACTTCAGTCCTTATAGGGACACGATTACGTATTTAATGTAGACCTACTGTAATTTACATAGTCTAACAATTGTAGTGAAGAATTCTTTGCTTTCTTTAGCCGGGATTGTTAGGCAACTATCAAAATACATTGTTATAATCATCAACCTAAATCTACGGAATTTAGAGAAGGGAAAAATGTGTAGGAGTTCTGCTTAGATTGTTGTGGCTCAACAGGGTCTGTGGTCATCTGCAGCTGAAGCTTAATTGAGGACAATGAATGCTGGGGCTGTTTTAGCCTTCAATTACAAAGACCTACTTTCTCCCCACAGCTTAGACTGGGTTTCTTATGGACGTCACAAGGTTTGATGTCAGCGGGTCAGTGCAGCTTCCATCTAGCCCTGATATATGGTCTCGGCCGGCGTGAAGCTCCCAGTGTTATTACGTTCACGCAGGACGAGAGGTCATGGGATAAAGAAACTGGTCTGTAAACGGGAGTGAAATAATAGTAACTTGGTGGGGATCAGTGACCGGGTGATCCCTGCTCAAGCGTTTCTGTTAGATCTTTTTGAATAAATACTCAGGCTGTGTAGAAGTGAAATAAAGATGAAGCATATAACCAAGCCACTCTTGTACACAGTCCTTGTGGTTCTGTTTAGGGTTGGGTATCGTTTGGGTTTTTTCCGATACCGGTACTAAATCGGTATTTTTTAAATGGTACCGGTGCCTGAACGGTGCCAGAACCGATACTTTATACACAAGACTGGCTTTTCAAACAGATTTCACTCTCGTAAACAACAATGAAGCAACTAGCGATGGCGCGGGCGGTGATGCTTCTGTTTCCTGTAACGTCCGTTTCAGAGGGTAAATATTACAATCAGCTCAGGCATAAGTGGCACTGAAACAGGAACGTAATCTGCGTTGCGATCTCACCCAGATGCTCTCAGGTACCGAATTTTGGCACAGATTGATTTTACGTGAATCGGTACTCGGTAGTACCGACGTAATTCGGTTGGTACCCTTAAAAGTACCGAGCTCAGTACTCTCCTGTCCTGCCCCCTGACCACGGCATTGACGCTTGGATCCAGTCCCCGGGCACCAACGGCTGCCCTCTGGAGGATTGGGTTAAAAGCAGTGACTGAATTCCTGCGGTCACCTTGCTAGTGTCGCCGCCTCTGCACGTGTGTTGTGTGTGTTGTGCTGAATGGCAAATAAAGCTGTTGAGATCCGCGAACATTTTCGAAGTAAAAACTGTCCCATGTAAAGTGCGGTAACTCACGCTGAGCAGGCCGCCCTGGCTCTTCGTGTGGCCGAACACCTTCTCCACGGTGCAGTCCTGCAGGGGATAGGCGTGCTGGCTGGAAAACTTCTCTGAGTTGGTGGGATGCAGCGGGCTGCAGCGATTGGCCTGCAGCAGCATGTCGGAGAACAGGAAGAACATCTTCGGCTTGGCCGCGGCGCCTTTACGAGGAACCCTCTTCAACCAGCCCTCGCGGATATACCACCTCCCTGGGAGAGGAGGGAGGAAGAGGGAGCAAAACAGGGGGAGGGGGTTATTCATTACAGTGTTCATTTCATTAACGAAAACTATGACGAAAAATGTTCAACGATCTTTTTTCCATGACTAAGACGAGATGTTGACGAGTCAAAAATAGATATTTGATAATAAAAACTATGATGAAATGTATGTTTCGTTTTCGTTGACAAGACGAGACTAAAATGTTAGTAGTGGCTATCTGATATTCAAAATGCAGGATATTTTCCCCCAATTGTGCGTCTAGTCTGTCTGTCAAAAGCAATGCAGCCCTGTCATTGGTTGAATTGGTGGAGGGGCGTGTGCAGATTCACCAGAATCCCAGCAATACAGGTGATGACGTCCCAAACCGACAGAATTAATGACAACAACATGATGCTTCAACGCAAAAATGGTTTGGTCAGGAAAAAAAGAATAGATCTATGGACAAACTTTATTTATAATTCGGCAGAAAGGAAAACACAATGTACTGTAGTAACAAGAGACGGAGACTAAAACCGACTAAAACTGGACTAAAACGTTTTGAGTTGTCGTCAACTAAAACTAGACTAAAACTATGAAGGATAAAAACGGTTAAAATGTGACAAACTATTAAGCATTTTCGTCTAAAGACTAAATCTAAATCTAAAATAGCTGCCAACATTAACACTGCAATACAACACATTGAGGTGTAAATTCCTCCACACCCCTGTATTAGAAGTAAGCAACTATTGTTCAGTCAAAGAGGGAGGGGGGATATTGTGTAAACAGACATAAGTCATGACAGTAGGGAGATAGTCACAGGGTATCATCACTCCAGGGAAACTGCTTCACCTGAATCAGCCCTGAAGCAGAACATGGCCAGCAGCCAGGATCCTCTGGCAGGGAAACGAAGCCATCGGTATGGTTTTCATGAAAACCTGAAGTCAGAGAGGTAATTTGGCTCACTTCCCTCTTGCCCATTTCCACAAAGTGACAGCGGCTGAATTTACAGCATCAGATTTATTGGCCGTCTAATATAAATGGGCTAACAAGAAACATGTGCCCTGAGTCAGCAAAAGAAATGGAAACCAGTTTTCTCCAACAGTGACTCTTCACTACTCTTTCTTTCTCTTTCTTCCACCTCTTTCCCTTTTCTCCTGATGCTTTTTCTTTCCATGTCCCCTCCAGGACCTCCCTACCCAATTTACTCTCCGTTCCCCTCCCTCCTGTTGGTTCTAGTGTAATCTCGGAAACCCAGAGTCTATTATCGATAACGATAGTAGACTCTGGGGGCAACAGCCACTAGTTCTGAGTTATCCGGTCTAGCCAGCGGATCCCAAGAACGACTTCCTCTTCCAGCCGCCGGTCATTTAGCTTTTAGTTTTTTACCGTAATTTTTAGTATTTTATTTATTTATAAATTTTTAATACTTTTGCCATATCCTGTCGGCAAGCAAGCTAACACATCACGTTTGTCAAGCAAATTAGATTAGATTAGATTAGATTCACTTTATTGTCATTGTCAGTGCAACACATACAATGAAATCAAGGGGGGTCTAACCAGAAGTGCAAATAGCAGTTATGTACATATGATACAGTGGGATAAGTACTACGTTACATGAGACTACAATTATTAAAGTACTACTGATACTACTACTATGCTATAGGTGAGGACTATAAATGCACTATGAGGTAGATGCATGATATATGTAAGAGATATGTGCATATACATGAGATATGTGAGTTATATACATGATTACAATAATACAATATTACAGATAGACTATGCTATGGATGTGGACTATATAAAAAGTCACACATACGTGAAACAAAGCAATCAGACTGTAATACAGCCGGCGGATGCCCGGTCCCTGGAAGAAGTCGCTATCTGCGGGTCGTTTTTCAGTCCAATTGCTTCGTTTAAGGTATTTACTTCAATTTCAATTTCAATTCTGTTTATTTTGAAGGGACAATGTGCGATAAAAACATAAATGTAAAACATTTGATGCATCACACCAGAGTTAGCCTTTGGCTAATTTGCATCTGCAGTCCCACAGATAACAGATAAAAACAGCAGTAAAACAACAGATAATACAATAAAGCAATAAAGCACAGATAATACAATACAATACAGTTAACAATACACTTTCACATTCATAGCAGCATTTCCAGCACACAAACACCGTCATCCACACTCACACCTACTGGTTAGTGATTGCACTGTTGAATAGATAAACCAGTCTGTATCTATACGTGTGAACACTGTTGTTTCGATTTTAACCAGACTTTAAGCCCTGCGTTGAAAATGTTGACAAACGTGATGTGTTTGCTTGGTTGCAGACAGGATATGGCAAAAGTTTGATATAAAAAATGACCGTAAAAACTAAAAGACCGGTGCCCGGAAAAGGAAGACGTTATCTGGATATCCTGGCTAGACTGGATAACCCAGAACTAGTGGCCGTTGACCCCAGAGGCTCAGAAGGTCGTCAGACTAATTGAGCCTCTGGGTTCTGACATTGTTTCTACTGTAATATAATTTCTCTTAGTTTTGCTTTGAGACAAAATAATCATTCTTCCTATAACATAATAAACCGTAATACTTAACATTTCCAGGTTTCTACAGTGGTTCCTCTTCTCTGGATGTGTATGACGGTCGCTACCTGGCCCACAGCGAGACGGTGATCGTGGTTTCTATGAACTACCGGATTGGCGCCTTCGGCTTCCTGGCTCTGCACGGCTCCTCTGAGGCTCCTGGGAACGTCGGCCTGCTGGACCAGAGGATGGCGCTGCAGTGGGTCCAGGACAACATCCACTTCTTTGGTGGAAATCCAAAACAGGTAAGCCTCTGGATTTTTCTTATGTATATGTTCATTTTTACTATTACTTTTTTTGTAGAGTAACTTAGGTATTTTTCAACCTGGACCCTATTTTCCCATGGCCGTGTGTCTACGTGACTGATGGGAACAAGAATTTTGGAAATTGGTCCAGTATTGAGCGAGCGGTTTGCAGTGGAGCTAACCAGCTGCATCGTGACCCTTCGGGGCAAGTTCGAACCTAAATGTACGTCTTCTAGAAGCTCCGATTGTTGTTCTAAGTGTCTGACAGGATCCTGACAGAGAATTAAAATGCTTTTCTTTACCTTTCGCTTGATCCGGTCTGTTGTTATTGTGTTAGCATCCACTTGTAGCACAACTAGCTACAGCTTCAGCTCTTGTTGCAGCTAACAAACAACTGGTCTCACTCCTCACGGAAGTTCAGAACGAGACTTCTCCTTGAGCAAGACTTGGTCTTCTCAAGAAGTCTTGTTCAGAAATATATCTGGTTTCCAGTGTTGGAAGTTACGCGTTACTGTAATTCCACTACTTTTGGTTGTAACTAGTAATGTAACTAATTAGTTTTTCAAATTAAATAATGCAATTACAATTACTGAAATTTAAATGGGCTCGTTAGTCGTTACTTTTGTCTTGCATTAAAATAGTGAGACAAATGCAGCCGATTCCCCCAATTTCCTGTTAGATTCATCGCCAACGTAACCGGACATTACAGTGGTGCAGTGAATCAATCAGCATTAGACTCGCCCACACAATGGCCGACAGTTAGGACAATGTGAGCTTGCTGTCATGGAAATCTGCACATTGTAGGAGTTGAGTTAAAGAGAGATGTACATTTTCTTGGAAGATCTCAAGTTTAAGCTTAGCAGCCTGAATGAGGAGTATATGGTCACCCATGCAAGAGAGGTGTTGTCTAGTGACCCTAAAGTCTCTCTGACTGACACAGAATTGAGGATAGGGAGGAAATGGAGGACACAATGGAGCGGCGAAAAAGTAGAAACAGAATCAACTTTTGGAGAAACTCATCCCGACAGCCAATCACGTAAGCCGGAGATCACACCAGAAGATGCCCACGGGAAGAAGAACCTTGTTTACCATAGCAAACGTAGCATTGTAGCATTCTGCTCTTTACAGAGCAACTGTGACGATAGTATGACGACCGCCTGAGCCTCTGGGGACAACTTCCACTAGTTTTGGGTTATCCGGTCTGGCCAGGATATCCGGATAACGATTTCCTTCCTTCCATCATTTAGTTTTTAGTTTTTACGGTCATTTTTTATATCAAACTTTTGCCATATCCTGTCAGCAAACAAGCTAACACATCACGTTTGTCAAGCAAATATGTTAAACAAAGCAATCGCACTGTAAAACGACCGACGGATGCCCGGTCCCTGGAAGAGGAAGTCGCTATCCGCGGGTCATTTTACCAGCCGATTGCTTTGTTTAACATATTTATTTGACAAATGTGATGTGTTACGCCGTAAACACACTACCTCCGTCACGTCACGTCGCCATCAGCGTTGCGTCAATGTCTAGTTGTACCTGCCCCACTGAGCGTCTCAGGACGGAGCAGAGAGTCCGACGTTCAGTTTCTACAATGGGTCTCGGGTCGTAGAGAAAACGGTATTTCTGTACCACGATGATGAGACGTTTGTCATCCATGGTGTAGCGAGCTGGTGTAGCTAGCAGGTGGATGCACGTGTGGTCAACTGACAAGTGTCGATACACGACAGCAGACACACGTAACTTCTGTTGTCAGAACCACCGCGCTACTTTTTGGTTGAAAACACCGGGGGAAAAGTTGATAAATATCACATGGGACCACAACAGAAAAATAAAGCATCTTAACGATGGAAATGCATTGCCTGGGGATTCAGTAAGGTCAGGATATGACTCCGGTCAGTTGGTCCTTCATCCACTAATAAATATGTAATATATGTTAATAAAAAATGGAGACTGAATGCGGTGCTCTCACCAACAAAAAAAGCCCAATAATGTCTGGTGAACTTTCTGTGGGCGGAGATACAGAAAGTTCACCAGACATTATT
>CABFOS010018555.1:2045-12893 GCA_900660315.1 Diretmoides pauciradiatus | reverse complement strand
CCTACATACAATATACCTACATACAATATACAGACATCTCCATTGCTCCATTGCATAGAACAGATTTAAAATGACCATAACAATATTTCTGTTGTCCTTTTCTTAATTTCATATTTGGTATAAACATTGTTGGCTGGTATCAATTGTAAACACATGTTTTTATCTGGTTAGATAAAAAGTTTTATTTAAAAGTAATCCAAAAGTAACTGAAAGTAATCCCTTTCTTTACTTTTAAATTGTGGTAATCAGATTACGTTACTGATTACAATTTTTAACAAGTAACTTGTAACTGTAAGGGATTGCTTTTTAAGAGTAGCCTTCCCAACCCTACTAATTGGGCTATATTAGTCACGTCAGTGCTTTCATCAATATCAATAGAGAAAGGAAGGACTTAACTTTGGCTTTAGTTGACTGTTCAAATCTCCAGCAAGTTAGCTAAAGCTTGGCGCTTCTCCGGGCAGTCAGCAGCGCAGCGGCGGTTTTTCCTACTTCCTGCTGATGGAGATAGTTCTTAGTGCTAGGTTTAAGTAATTTATTATATCATAAAAACCTCTTACTTCTTAAAACCTCTTTAAAAAATATTTTATTTTTTATTTTCTCCCCCTTTCCCTCAAAAACATCTTGGCCGGATCCGGCCCGCCAGCAGCCATATCTCTGACATCAGTGATCTAGACTATGGTTAGTTTATACTTCATAATGTACATACATACAGCTTCCAAGTGTCTAATTATATAATGAAAGAAAATAATTCCTTGTGAAGGTCTTTAAAACAAGTTTACTGTTGTGCAGGTCTGAATTTTGACATGACAGTAATTTTCAGATTAGACAGCTGAGCTAGGAAGACATTTGGCAGCTGGCTGTCAGTTGAGTAGCTTTGGGGAAGAGACTTCATCATATTAGACAGTGAAATTCGTTGTGCATTTTACGGTCTTCAAAATTGCCCTTGTGAAAATTCTACATAACCACAAGGAAGTTCTATTTAAGCCTAAATTTAATGCATTTCTTGAAAGGAAGATTGTAATGGAAAGTTGTAATGGAAAGTGTATCTACTAATAGGTCCTTCAAATTGCATAGAGTAGAACAAATTCTTTGCTGGTTTGGGGGTCCTCTCTTACTGGGATTTCTAATATTTTGTGTAGCCTGACGGCTATGCAAAAACACAGGTAATATGGTCTACTTATATAATGTAAAATGATACAGTTCTTAGCTTCCTGAGATTATCCATTGACTCCAATGCAATTTGTGATAATGCATTCCAATAGCATTGTGGATAATGTGACGCATCAGTCTTATTTACTGCATTGCCTTGGTAACAAATGTCAAACCTGTAAAGCAGTGAAACACTTACCAGGAAGCATAGGTGCCTGATTTTGTTTGATGGGACAGATCACGCAGCAGGTTCTAGGTATCCTCCACCAGAAAAAAAGGTTACAACCAATTTCCTGCATATTGTGGCATTTTCTACACCACTTATAAATAATAGAGATCCTGTTTATTTATCAATCACATTTTATTCGTATAGCCCTTAATCACCATTACCGTTTCAAAGTGCTTCACAATGCCCAAAGCTTACAGTTGCTAAAACATTATACATAGTCATTATTATTGATGATTATTATTATTATTATTATTATTGATTGAGGCTTATACTTTTTTCTTTTTTACAATGAAACATTTAGTTTAACTTTAGCTTCAGGATGACACAGGCCTACCTCAGTGAGATAACTGACCCTGGTGAGTGGCACACAGCTTGTCTATTCTGGGGAAGAAGGTTGTCAGGCAGAGCATCATATCATCCTCAGGCTGCTCTTAACCGGTATTTACTCTTCAGGTAGATGAGGGAGAAGAATCCACTTTCACAAAAATATGTTGTTTCAAAAGACAAAAGGCTTACCATTGCCGTCAGCTGGTGAAAGGCCTTGACTTGTGCATACATGTGTCTGTGGATAGGTCGATGGGCTGATCTTCCTCAGAGGCTGTCAAGTTTGAGGCGTCTGATGCATTGTGTTTGAATGGAATCTGTCTTGTCTCCAGTACTCAGCGTCAGAAAATATTTTTCAAATGGACTTTCGAGTGCTTCCAAGTGTTCAACAATTGCGTGTTTCATGTCAGGCGACAGCACCTCAGAATCAACCAACTCCTCCATTGACGGAAACATGGACATGTTACCTCCCCTGATCCACTCTCTCCATGTTTTTGTTTTCTCCAGAGAGCCTTCCATCTTATCATACAGCTGAATGGCTTGTGTATTGCGGCCCTGCATAGAACTGTTCAGTCTATTCAACTCTGACAAAACGTCTGCCAGATATGCCAGTTTAGTGACCCAGACATTGTCATTGAAATCCGCAGCCAGTTCAGCGCAGTTTTGACCAACTAAAAACTCATGGCTCTGCATCACGCACCGTGGTTGCATGGGAATCATCAATTTTGCGAATTGTTTTTGTCAAAAGTAGCTTATTATTGCCTATTAATGCTTGGAGTTTACTCAATATTATTATTTTTGTCTAAAATACATTTAAACATTTTTTTTATTACATCAATTATTTTGACGAAAATTGGCGGACCCCCGGTTGAAAACCCCTGCATTATTAGTCTCACAAGTCTCTAAACACTTCGCTCAACTAGAGACTGAGGACAATCTCCCAGGTTTAATTGCTAAAACTGGGTGGAAACAATTAGAGAATTTAAAAAGAACCTGCGTTGCAGAACCAATCAAATGTCTTCAGGGCGACCCTTCATATTGGGGCGGTGACATGCAGAAGTCGTGTGTGCTTGTAAACACTGTCGTACCAGCAACATATTTCTTGTCCTGGGTTCAAATTTATAAACAAAATTGCTGTAAATCCTTAATTGCACCAATCTTGTGAACTGAGCACACATTCGATTAAATAGAATCAAATAATCTAACGTTGCGCAGGACATCCATTTTCAATGTTTTAAAAAGTTCTCTCCGTGTTACAAAGTGATTCGCTACTGTATATCTCCAATTTGTTTCACTACGGAAGAAAATTGGGGATAGAGCATAATTTCCGGTAAGGCGTCATTTCCGGGAAAATGTAGGGTGTAGGTTTGTTAGCAGCCGTTCTCGCCACCGTTCTAGCAAATAACTTGCATTTAGAAATCCCCAGATGATTGGTAGGCGGCGAGATCTCCGACTGGTATCGTGATACTAATATACATAGTATATATATATATATATACTAATATATATAAGTGTTCTTCAGCATTTCCATCATCAAAGAATGAATATAACTTTACCCTTGAAATGTGAGGCTGCTATAATGAAGTAAAGTGGTTTATTTTCAATCAACCATGCCTAAAACCAAGTGATGTTAAATATTGAAGTTGGAATATTTATTTTCCATGTGGTAAAGGCAGTCTTTAGATGTGAAGGAATCAGTTGCAGTATAGCATCACAAATCTTATTTAATGGAATCATCTGGACAGAAAAGCACCAGTGTAAAATGATGATTATTGTTCATTTGCATCAAGTTAAGATTGAGATGAAGAAAATTTAAAAAATTAAAAAATTGTTTCATCTTCCCATACTAGAGTCTTTAAGGACCTGAACCTGGAGTAGTAACTTTAGTAACTAATTTTGTTGTGCTAGCAAGTGAAATAGTAATACAATTTAAAATTAACTGCCCCCTCAATTAGATTAGCAATAAAAGGGGATGTAAAGATGTATATACTGTAACAACCCTCAACCAAAATAGCTGCACCTCTGTGTTTGTCTTCAGGGATGGGGTCTCTCTCAGCGTGGCTCTAGCCTAATCAGTGGCCTAACATATGGCTGATGAGCCTACAGTTCTATCATTTTGGTCCAAGTACAATTAATAGACCTCGAATGATTTGGCCCCATGGAAATGTTTTTATGTGACAATATGCTCCAAAGAGACCCGCTTTATGTACACATTGTTCGTCTGACACAAACAATGTGACATCTCAAGCTGGGGCTCAATTTATCTAATGAATCTTGGATGTCATTTCATTGCCTAGAATCTTGCATATTACAGTGCAAAATGAAAGGTCTAAGAATAAGAAAGAATAGAACCACAATACAATTCCAAATTGTATTGTCCTACAGTATATGTGAATGTCTGTCTGTCTATTTCAGTTTGTATCGTTGCTCGGGTAAATTTGCCCTTGTGACTGTTCCTTGTATTGACTATGTGTTGATATCTTACAAGTTGCAGCTTGTCGTTAATTTCTGCAGGCGTCTTAAATTAAACATTTAAAAAAATTGTGCTAATGAGTGCTCTGAAATTAATTTAATGGAGCTCCCTCACCTTCTTTTCAAAACCACAGTGCAAGACCCTCCTGGCAGCCTTGTTCAGCGAGACCTGAAGTCGGTTTTTGTCTGTAAGGGTTGCATTTCCCCACCACACTGTATAGCGGTAACTGATTTGACTATATATTAGACTGTGATAGACTGTGGTGTGGGCACCCTTCTGGGCAAGTGATTTGCTATTCGTCCTATCACACCTGCTCCTAGTACTTTCTTGGAGAGATGGGTTAGCACAGCTTGTTCTGTATTGTATCTAGTCTGTGACCTCTTCGATTTGGACTTCATCAATTGATGACTTGAGTGGCTGCAATTTACGCCTCTTCCTCGATGTGCATATCATCATGGCTTTTGTTTTACTTTTGTTTAACACAAGCTTGTTTAGAGTCACCCAGTTTATGATGGATTTCACATCAATCTGGAGGTACTCCTGTACATGATTTACAGACTCGCCTATTGCTGTGACATTCATCAGCAAACATACATGCATCTGTTTTACTTAGTGCTAGTGGGAGGTCATTTGTGTATATTAGGAACATTAGCGGTCCAAGACAGCTGCCCTGTGGTATTCCACAAGTAATGTTGCGTGGGGAGGATTAGGAGCCATTAATGTAGGTAGATTGCTTTCTGTTTTTCAAGTAGGATTCTATCCACATCACATTCATTCTAACGCATTTCTTTCAAATCCATAGTGGAATAATTTTATAAACAATATACTGTGATCTACCAAGTCAAAAGCAGCACTGAAATCTCTAAGTAGACCTACTACAGTAGTTTACCGTGGTCAAGAGCATTAAGCCATTGATCAGTCATGTTCACCAATGCTGTTGCAGTGGAAACGTTTTTTCTACAGTATACGCATGCTGAGAGGGAGTTATGAGCTGATTTTCCTCCATGTATTTCCATACATGGTTACTCACAATCATTTTTAAAATTTTACTGAGTGATGGGAGCAGACTTATCTCTTTTTGGGCATCCCATTCACAATTCATTTGGCTGATGGGCAGCATAGTAATTTTGCACTACATTTATTCATACAAACCAGTGCCTTGTTGCTATTTCTGTTCAGTTGTTCTACAGAATCTAAATGCACAGCTATTTTCAGTGTTCTCTAACTATTTCACCCCCACCCCCAAGTATATTACATGCAGAGGATTTTGTGATCAAAAATAGAATTTAATTCCTATGTAAGTTCAATTTGGTTCAGAAATTAAATGCAGTCAGATTGCCATACAAATAAGTCATTATTTTCATGCTAATATATTTGAGTTGGTATTTGTCATTGTTCTGAACTATTCATTAATCATGTTGGATCAGATTAGTGTAGAAATTTACATAGACAATTACATTTACATTGCGCAACAGTGATTCTCACAAGTAATCCCACTAGATTTTTGGTAATAAAGGGATCACCACAATGAAGTTATAAAAGTGTCAGTGTGACAGGTGATGAAGTACCTAAGCGAGCAATTTACATACATGGGAGAAAGAAAGATTAAGCTGGATTTAGAATGCATCTGGAAATGGTATTCACAGTACTTCTGTAATTGTAGGTCCTTGCATGGACCAATTTGTTTTGGGATATTCACACAAAAATGTTTGTACAAAATTTTCTGTAAGGTATATGAACAAAAACAGAGTAATCATGAAACGTTATTTGTAACTCATCATCTTTAACTTTTACTAACAGCTTTGACAACAAAAAAATAATCTAATTGTTAGGTAAAACACATTTTTGCATGAAAAGCACATAGAAGCATAAGTGCAATTCACAGTGGACTACTAATTCATTATTTAAGGACATCAGGGAATGGAGAGTTAGTAGTAAAATTTGACCAATGTTTCCTGAGATTGAATTTGGCAAGCCCCAGATTTGACCATTGTGATGCTCAAGTTAAGCATGTTCTAACACAGGGTCCCTAGCCCTGATACAGGACTCTTTGGGAGTCTTTCATTGTATTGGTTTTTTTACTTCTCCAAAGGATCCTGTCCTGCTCCATTGACTTTTTACCCTGCAAAAGTCAGCGAGCCCTATAACAAAAAACTACATCGAATTTCACTTACCCAAACAGATGTCCGTAATCCTTCACTTGTTTCACCACGGTGGCACGCGCTACTTCTTTTAGACTTTGAGGTATACTCCAACATCTCCATTGTAGTGAAATCAAAGACACCTCAAATTCTTCTTCGGCATTTTTCTTCCAGGCAATATGCAAGCTGCTGGCGCCGGTGGTGGGGCAGTGGATAAAATAACACAAATACCACGTGAAAAATATTTTGTCAGCTACACTGACAAGTCGTAATAAGATGAATAATAATAAGCAGCTTTTAAAGTGGTCTGATCATTTGTTCCACAGAGACCAAATTGTCGGTGCCCAAATTACAGGTGTATCAGTCGCAAAACTGCTTAATTATTTAATATGGCAAGAAAATCAAAAATAATGACAGCATAAACCAAACATGGACAAATTGTATTGGCAAAGAGGAACAGAGGTTGCAAGTCACAGCTCACTGACCGGTATAGACAGACACATAACAGGATAGCTGCTAAACACCACAAAAGTAACTTAAAAATGACCACAGAATTCAATCAACACCTCTGTGACACAGTCTCGACAAAAGCTGTATATTGTGAGCTTCACCAAACTGTTATTTATAGCAGAGTTACCATTTGGAAACTGGTGTAAGGAGAACAAACCTGGACCCCTGAGCAAAAACTAACATGGTCTGATGAGTCGACTTTCACCCTTTTTCCACCAGCCAGAAGGGTTTGTGTTTGAGGGAAGTCATAGGATGCCTTTAACCATCACCCTTTCTGATCATATAACGGCTAAGGGATATGAGTGGAGTAAATTTTAGTGTATCAGACATTATTATATGTTATATAACTATAAAATGTATCAATTTACGTTATTTCTTTCAAACCAAAACACAGAACAAACACTCACCCTTCACTTGCCCAAACCTCTCCCTTTTTAAATGTTATTGTAGCCACTTTTAATTTTACTTTTAATTTAAAATTTAATTTAAAACTTTTAATTTAAAATTTATCAAGACCTCATTATTGGTCTACAGTTTAAGCCTACCAAGCCAAGCCAGGAGTAAAGGATACCGTTTAGAATAATCAGCATAAAAGGGCAAGGTTACTCTTGTAGTGCATAGCAAATGCATAGTTGGTGGGGCATAGAATAATAGATTTCTCTGCCCAGTATTTGAAACAGGTATTTAAACATTTTCCCCATATCAGCGCACAATTTAAGGTTCTCATCTCTGGTTCTGTTCCCTGAGACAAGGGCTGTCCATGAATAATTAGCTGAGTTTGAGCTTACTTGTTAAGAGGCTTAGAAATACTATGAGCTAAAGTATAAGCCAGCTTAGCATGGTAAGTCTTGTAGACCAATTATTGACCACATGCTCACGTGGGGAATGGATATATTTCCAGTATGATTAATAGATGGTTTGCTTTCACCTGATCAGTCCAGATTTCAAAGCTTCCAAGTTCTCTACAATTTGCTGCATCCATCATTGGGGTCGATGGGAAGATATGAATTCATTTATTGGATTAAGGTGTGAATTTGAAATGACATAGACATAAAGTTACCACTGAAAATGTTACATAAACAACTACGCTGTGTCCCACTGCCATCATAAAGATGCCAAGCCCGTAACGCATACAGTAACTTCTCAAAATCATTATGGTAGCTGTGATTAGCATCGACCTTGACTCAAACCGCCAATCACACCATTCACTAGCCCATCACCAAAAGAAATCATCACGATGGTGTTTCATTAATTTTGACCATACCACATATATGAGAAAGTAATATAATAGTGACCCCCATGTCATCCTGTCTAAGTTGTGATGGAAATGTCAGTAGGATGAGAATTGTCTAATGGCCCTGTCGTCCCTGTTGCCTTTTAAAGACATCTAGATTTTCCAAGCCATTACCTCTGAGAGATGAGCACCATTCAAGAGCAAAATATCCTGTTAGAGCAGTGTTTCACACCAGCATTGACTCATACAGAAGGGGACTTTGTTATTGTCAGTAAATCAACATGGCCGTGTGTAGTGACTGCACACAAGGGGGGATCATTGGCAGGTCCCATCCCTCAGGTTTCTCCTTTTTTTTGACTGTGTGGTTCACTGTTTCCATTGGTAACTGGGATTTTGATTGACTTTGAAGCTAATAGACACCCAATTTCTGTCTCTGAAATGGCTTCCATAATGGTTTGTCACATTTAAGGATTATTCTGCAGTTTTAGCATGATTGGATGGAGACTAATTTGAACAGGGGTTACCCATAAAACAGAATACGCTTTTCTAGTTCCAAGAGATAGAGAATTAAGACATTAACACCATTACAGCAAATGGTGCATATCAGTACAGTGTACCTTATATGGCAACCAGCTAAGTGCCAATAAATGTACCCTTTTGTAATTGAGGCTGAGATTTCTTTATCCACCATTTCCCCTTGAGATCTTTTTTATGATTATAATATAGCTCCATCTGTCCGTCAGTCTTGAAAGTAGTTCATACAGCACAAAAAAAAACATTTTAACCTACTTTTAATGAGATTTAGAGAAAATGTGTTTTGGTTTTATTTAATTAAGGATCTTTAACTTGTTTGCTTTGTGTTTCAAATTTGTTAAGCACTGAAGATGCAGGAATGGCCCCTAGCTAATGAGTCTGCAGCTGGCAAAAGTATTTGTTATACATGTAGTGCACATAACATGCAATATTTACAGGTGAACTAACATTCCCCTGAAGGCCTGGCTTTTCTCAGATCACACTCTGAAAGAAAAGGCCATGCTTTCACCAGTGTCTTATAGGTGTGTAACCCCCCAATGAAGATGTATCTAAAGTGGGAATGTGACAGACGGCACTATCAGCAGAGTCGCTTCTGCATGTGCCTAGATTTGGACCAGGGCCATGTAATCTCAGTTTATAAAATGTGCATTAAGGATAAACTCACAGAGAAAGGTTTTTTTTAAAACTGAATTTCATATCCGAGCCATTTTATTCATTTCATTGCTGTGAGAAATCCTTTGTGGCAAGCTTTGACAATTTCAAAATGTCCTGCAGGTGTTAGTCTATTGTTAGTCTATTGTATTCCTACCCAGATATCACCATGTATAATACCTCTAAGAATGGTGAGAATGTCACACGTTTACAGCGGCTGTTTTTTTCTCTCTCACATCTTCATAAACTATGCATATGAGTGATAAACTATGCATATGAGTGTGCTGCATACTTTATTCTTTGAGAGCTACAGTAAGCAGTTTCTGAAATAGCTGTAATGCAGGTGTCTCTATAGGGCCAGGCTCTGACTACATTATCATATTGCACTGATTTCCTGTGGCCTGTTGCAGTGCCTCAAGAAAGGATACCAAATGACAAAATGTAACTATTGTTTCTCTCATAAAGTGGGGAAGGGGGAGACTGTTTGAGCAAATCCAGTGTTACAGTTCATTGTTCTACAGCTCACCCCAGCTATTGGCATATAGTCGCACTGCATCTATTATTAATCACATGGTTCTCAAGGACAGAGTCTGTGAATTAGTATGCAGAGAGTACTAAGATCACTTACCAGCAGTGACTCAAAAATTAAGCATTTAAAACAGAATTCATAGTCATTTTTCTGTAAACTGTCTATCTTTCTATTGCAGAAAATGTCCATGGGGCTTTACATTATCCATTATTTTTAACATCATTTTCTTATATTGTTAGTCTGACTGAACAATTGCTGGCTAGGAATTCTTTGATGAGCTAGGATGGTTCATGAACTCATATTGAGATATACTTTTTTTAATGAAAATATTCTACCAGAGTAAAGAGGGCAGAGGTTTACGGATGAGATTTCACTGAAAACCCCTCATCAAAATATAGCAAGCTATTATGCTAAGTCAGGAGAATCCACTTTCACAAAGATATGTTGTTTCGAGAGACAAAAGGCTCACCATGCCTTTGCTGTCAGCTGGTGAAAGGCTTTCTGGCAATAGATCCAGAACTGAATGAAAGACCTTGACTCATACACATTCTTGTGCGTATTGTCTGTGGATAGGCAATCTCGGAACCCAGAGTCTATTATCGATAACGATAGTAGACTCTGGGATCAACGACCACTGTGTCTGGGTTATCTGGTCCAGCCAGCGGATCCGAAGACTTCCTTTTTTATATCAAGCATTTTTTTTATCAAGCTTTTGCCATACCCTGTTGGCAAGCAAGCCAACACATCACATTTGTCAAGTAAATATGTTAAACAAAGCAATTAGACTGAAATACGACCCGCGGATAGCGACTTCCTCTTCCGGGGACCGGGCATCCGCCGGTCGTTTTACAGTGCGATTGCTTTGTTTAACGTATTTGCTTGACAAACGCGATGCGTTAGCTTGCTTGCCGACAGGGTATGGCAAAAGTTTGATATAAAAAAATACCGTAAAAATAACTTAAAACTAAATGACTAAACTAGAGGCCGTTGATCCCAGAGGCTCGGCCGGTCGTCAGACTGATTGAGTCTCTGGGTTCTGAGATTGGTGGATAGGTCGATCAGCTGATCTTCCTC
>CABFOS010018542.1:1762-13168 GCA_900660315.1 Diretmoides pauciradiatus | reverse complement strand
ATAGTTTCATAGTTTTGATCATAGTTTCATAGTTTTGATCATAGTTTCATAGTTTTGATCATAGTTTCATAGTTTTGATCATAGTTTCATAGTTTCAACCCTAGTTTTGATCATAGTTTCATAGTTTTGATCATAGTTTTGATCATAGTTTTGATCATAGTTTCATAGTTTTGATCATAGTTTCATAGTTTTGATCATAGTTTCATAGTTTTTACCATAGTTTTGATCATAGTTTTGATCATAGTTTCATAGTTTTGATCATAGTTTCATAGTTTTGATCATAGTTTCAACCCTAGTTTTGATCATAGTTTCATAGTTTTGATCATAGTTTTGATCATAGTTTTGATCATAGTTTCATAGTTTTGATCATAGTTTCATAGTTTTGATCATAGTTTCAACCCTAGTTTTGATCATAGTTTCATAGTTTTGATCATAGTTTCATAGTTTTGATCATAGTTTCATAGTTTTGATCATAGTTTCAGAGTTTCAGTCACTGAGTTCTGGACAAAATCAGATCTAACAATAAAAATATTCTCAGATTTGGGTCTGAGAGACAAAATCCCATCCAATAGGCTCAGTGGCCTAAATGTGGACTAGATTTGCTCCTTGATATGAAAAAGGTTGAGAATAGCAGATGAGATCGTGTCAAGGAAGTTGGTGAACTTAAATGCTTGTTATTTAATCCTTCATTGACTTTCAAATATTGTACATTCCTGTGAATTTCCTGTTGGCTTATCTTTCAGGTATTCACTGTACTGATCGATGCAATAAATCCTGCATAGCTGTTACTCCGAACAGGGTAAGACAAGTGCCGAGAATTACTATGAATGGTACTATTTGATCCAGAATTTGTCCGAATGCTCCATACAGCGACGGAAAGAATCAGACTGAAGTCATCAAGGTTACGGGAGGCGGTGCAGACAGCGAGATGACACACTACAGTAAGCCTGACATTTGTCTAATGTACAGGTTGGCTGTCTGATGCTGGCCACACCCTGACTGCTGCCTTTTCTCAGTTTGTGTACACAATACACATCAGTGTATCAGGGTGTGTGTGTGTTGGGGGGGGCGACTCGAGGGGCAAGTAAGTCTTCCTGTTTGGGCCCGGAACGGGTTCGTGTAAACTCCCTGTTGACACAAACAGGATCGCATTCAACAAAGAGAATAGAGGGATTTACTCTCACAACAGAACAGAGAACAGACAGTTTTTGTCTGAGTTTCTGTCTCACTGGTTGTCAACGCGGGGTCCGGGGACCGCCAGAGGTCCTTGAGAGCGTTCCTTATTTCATTCATAAGAAGTTAAGGCAGTTAGAGAATGGAGAATAATTGACTGTTTCGATCCTAGTTTCTCTCTTATCTCTCTAACTACAACACAGACAGTCACCGAGTTCAGGACAAAATCAGATCTAACAATGAAATATATTCTCAGATTTGGGTCTGAGGGACAAAATCTCATCCAATAGGGTCCGTGGCCCAAATGTGGACCAAATTTGCGGTCCTTGATATGAAAAAGGTTGAGAGTCGATGATGTAAATCACTTATTAAAAGGTAACTTCGGTATTTTTCAACCTGGACCCTATTTTTCCATGGACATGTGTCTCCGTGACTGATGGGAACAAGAATTTTTGAAATTGGTCCAGTAATGAGTGAGCGCGTCGCTGCTAGCGCTTATCTTAGCTAATCCGGCTGCAATGTAACGCTTCGGGGCAAGTTCCAACCTACATGTACGTCCTCTAAAAGCGTTTGTTTTTGACAGACTCCGATTGTTGTTCTAAGTGTCTGACAGGATCCCTACAGACAAATAAAACGCTTTTCTTTACCTTTCACT
Source organism: Diretmoides pauciradiatus (assembly GCA_900660315.1). NCBI lineage: Eukaryota > Metazoa > Chordata > Actinopteri > Trachichthyiformes > Diretmidae > Diretmoides > Diretmoides pauciradiatus. Next base: position 11,340 of record CABFOS010018542.1, on the reverse strand, counting down.
TAATCTGATCTGTTGTTATTGTGTTAGCATCCATTTTTAGCACAAACTAGCCACAACAACCGCAAGTCCCTATCTAACAAAGGTCTGGCTGCAACAAGAGGTCACACTCCTCACAAAAGAAAAACGTTTTATTTCTCGGTTGGGATCCTGTCAGACACTTAGAACAACAATCAGAGTCTGTCAGTGGCAAAAAAAACGCTTTTAGAGGACATACATGTAGGTTAGAACTTGCCCCGAAGTGTTACGTTGCAGCCGGATCAGCTAAGCTAAGCGCTAACCACTACGCGCTCACTCAATACTGGACCAATTTCAAAAAATCTTGTTCCCATCAGTCATGTAGACCTACGGCAATGGGAAAATACGACAATCCAGGTTGAAAAATACCGAAGTTACCCCTTAAGGCTGGATTCTATCTATGCCTTCAGGTATGCGTTACTATCTGCCTAAGAGCAGCGACTTTTCAAATGTATGGAAAACTCAAAAGCCGTCATGCAGCCGCATCTAGGGAGAAGACACTGAATAATTATCCATAGAACATATGCAACAAAATAGAAGCTTATAACTCGCTGAATTGAAGTTGAAGGCAATCTGCTCCAGCAGCTTTGATGAGCACACCCGACTCATCTCGCTTTCCAATGGCACCTGGCAAATGCACATGATTAATTAGTTAATTACTAATTAATTCAAGAGCTGCAGATGATCACATTTCACTACCTGCTGCCTTCCTTTCAATGTAAAAAACAAACAAACGCATGGAGTTTGTCACAGTCGTGGGAAATTGAAATAACTTCCTGTCCTCACGCGTTTATCTATTGATTTATAACAGCTCATGATCAAACAATAAAAAGAATGAGACAAATCATTTATATGTCGAAATTGAAAAGTGGCCATGATTATTGGAACGGTGAAGAGTAAAGAGCTGAGGAAAACTAACATGCATAACCAAACATAAGCGTTCTCAAGGCGATAACGCCATAACCCGAGACCTCGATGTTCCTGTTTCCATCGTTCACAAAGAGAACGTTTACATGCACGTTAATATTCCACTATTATTCTGAATATGACAATATTCCGAAATTGATACAATCATGTAAACAACATATTCCGTTATATTATTCAGATATTCGGAATTCGGCCTTTTTCCTAATTTAGCATTTTCTGGTTAAGACGTGTGGGATATGATGATATTATTATTATTGGGGTTTTAGGAGCATGAATTCAGCTCATTCAGAATGTACGTCTCCAATTGGATGAAACAAACCAACTAGCGACAGTTTGCCGCCGGACGTACGTCATGAAGGCCTTTTACGTTAATCGGGGTTTGCACGGCTGCATGCAAATGGGAATATTAGTGGGATATTCGTTTTCATTAGTCATGTAAACAGCTGAGTAGGAATATTGTCTTTTTCAGAATAAGGGCAAAAAACGGAATATTGTGTGCATGTAAACATACTCATTGAGACCTGGTATTAAAAGGTGATCTGTATCTGTTTTAGTGTCACTGCTTCTTTCTCTCATCCACAGTGAAGGACTCACTGTAGTATCGCTTACAGCAGCTGCAAACGGCCTGTAATCGTTTCTGTTACCTTGCAATAAAGACCCGTAAAAGATGACTCTTTCCGAAAAGGAAATACAGGTCGCCGAGCATCACGTCTAATGGTGCTGCACCCACCATGTTTGGCTTCAACGCCACGAAAGATGACACCCAATCGAATGCAGACAGAATGCAGACAACAGGGTGTAAATGCAAAGGATATAATCCGATTGTTCATTATCCAGATAGAGATCACATTTTAATACCAGGTGTAAATGGGGCCAAAGAGGTGAACGGAGACCAGGAAACAGGACAAACTCAATTTCCACTGGCAGGAATCTGAGCTAGTGCTAGTTAATTAGTCTAACCTGACACTGAAGAGCCTGAGCCATCCCAGTAACTGTGCAATGTCAAGCTTGACCAAACAATAGTGAAAATAAATAGCCTGGGGTTAAAGACGTCAATAGAATCGGCCTCTCTAATGGCAGCAGGGAGACCGCTCCACAGATAGGAAGAAAAAGCTCTGCTGCCTTAAGTTTTCTTCTGGACTGCTGGGATAGATAAGTAGTCCACATGCAGTGACCGGATGGTGCGATGAGACCTGATACATAGGATGGTGCCAGTCCATGTAATATTTTATGTTAGCAGATGCGCCTCAAAGTCCCATCTGGCATGAATTGGGAGGGTTTAGGGTTCAGGATAACCGTTACGTGGTCCAGTTCTCTGGTTTTGGTCAGGATTTAGACAGCAGCATTTTGTGCAAGCTCAAGATTTTTAATGCACCATAGCTGTCAGTACACACTCATTTCTGCAGTCAAGCTCCTCCATCATTGATAGTCAGTAGGGGTGTAACGTATCCGTACCGTACCATTCGGTACAGGACGTTCGGTTCAGTACGCGTTAATAGAGTTAATCACCATAGCAACCAGCCCAGTGTCATGCAGCAGACTCTCTCCCCAGTCCATCAGATTGAAAGGACTTTAACCAAGAAACCTCTTACCTGTTGTGTACATAGATGACTAAGAAGTGAGTGGACTGGTGGATAGTTATGTAGTTAAATTGATGTTAAGGAGATGGTTTGTGTTGTGCTAAGCTAGTCCCTCATTGCCTGTTTGTTATGCTATGGCTAGTGAGCCTTGTTAAGTTCAATAATTAAGCTGCATACAAATGCTGGATGAAAGATTCCTTCAGTTTATGTGTAATTCCACCCACTGCTAACTTTAGCAATGAGTATTATTCTCCTGTTTAGACCACCCGGCTTCAGCAATATTGACTGACATTTTAAGCCAGAAATGTGCTCGGAGAGCAGACCTCCGCCCCAGATGCATGTTGCCTGTTTATGCGATTCTGATTCAGATCCACTCCAAAATGTAACATCTCTTTCTTGGGCCTAGCTGCACCTATCCAGCTATCCACCCATGAAAATGGGATGCTGCGTTAAGCTATTAGACCTCACTTTATGTTCACGTGGCGTTGCAATGACCTTGAGTGCCATTTTAATTGTGCCCATTGACCCTTAGGGAACATGCATATTACAGTAAGTAGAATGTCAAATGGATTATGCGTTAAGCAATTACACCTCACTTCCTGTTTACGCGGCGCCCTATGCGACGCCCTGTGATTCGGATCTGCCCCAAAATTCATGGGGTCGTCGTTGACCGATACTACACCCTTCCACCAAGTTTCATGAAAATCAGTCTGGTAGTTTTTGCGTAATCTTGTACACGGACGAACGAACGGACGGGACCAAAACCATTACCTCCGCCCCTGGACTTCGTCCTCGGGCGGAGGTAATAAAACATACCTAGGTCTAGGTCTAGGTATGTTTTGATTGAAGAAAGAAACATATGTGCCTTCATGTCCCTTCCTTTTTTCAGGAAAATATGGGCAATTAGCCACTGTTTACAAGTTTGTAACTTCATAATAAATGAAAAGAAACGTTATGTTTTGCGTGTCCTTTTTTCCTCACTGTACCGAAATCGTACCGAACCGTGACTTAAAAACCGAGGTACATACCGAACCGTGACTTTTGCGTACCGTTCCACCCCTAATAGCCAGATAGTAAAGATTCAGCAACTACTATCTGATGCAGGATACTTTTAAACGTAAACTTAATTTTTTAAGTTTCTTGCAGTTTCAGTTGTAATTTCAGCCTTTGTCAAGGAAATAAACATCTTCTTTGCCTCTGTCCTGCATGCTGCTCAGCTTGACATTTTTAGCCGCCACTCAGTGCTTCCTTTGAGCATTGTATCATTGATTATTGATAGGATGTATCTTTCATGCATACAGCCTGAAAATCAATGAATAATGCAATATAACAAAATTGCTCGGCGATGAATTTGCGTAATTGTTGCAGCTCTGCAATGGATACAATTAAAAGTTTCCCTGCAGAGCACTAGCAGGTACAATTGGCATAATATGCAGGCTCCTTGCAATGAGCAGTTATTGGCTTGCTGCTTGCCCAGCAGTCAGGCAGATAAGATTGTCACTTCCAATAATTACCTAATATTCTAACTGGCACTAGAAAAGTGACAGACTGATACGTGGCAAACGTTTTAAATGCATGCAACAGAACAGAAAAAATCAATTTGGAACGATCCTCCTTCCCGAGTTAGGATTGGAGGCGTTGTTCTTTCTGAGCCGTTGGAGTGAGTGTTAATGCCCAGTGGGGTATTGCTGGGTGATGCCAGGATAAACAAAGTTTAGCGCAGTGCATGGACTCCATCGCTGATAACTTTCACAGCTAGAAGAAGAAGAAAAGAAATACAGCCATTGTTTATCACCCATATTTTTCTTTGTTTTTTCCTTTGAATTACCTCTGTGTGGACGCTCTCATGGTCAGAAAGACTGGTGGACACACACACACATATGTAACGGAGTAAATCCTTCTGAGGCCTCGAGTAGGTACTGTAGCGAGTTGATTGGTGAAACTAACATCAGGGGTTGTTACGATGGTTTTTGGACCAGGAGCCTGGGGTTCGAATCTGATCTCTGCCCCTTTGAGTTACTTACCATACCGGTCACACATACACACAGGTTTGGTTTGTTTTTTATAGGTATTTTTAACTGACCAACTTACAACAAGGACAATAATGGAATCCACAACCAGTGATAAGGAGTTCAAGGGGTCAGAGCATAGTACCCAGACTACAGATGTAACAAATATCCGATCGTTGAGACCCGAATATGATTGTGTAGGATTAAGAATTACAAGGTAAAGAAATAAGAGCGGAGGACGAGAGGAAGGTTTTTGATTTTGAAGGCAAGATGTTGAAAAGGAGATTGTTAAAAAGGGAACAGAGAGACGCTCCTTTGGTACGCTGACTGGTGTTCACGCATCTACCAAAGCTGTCCATGTGCATTGACATCAAAGCATTCAATTAACATAATATATATGTCTGTGTCTAACTTTCATGAAGAGAGCAAAGAAACACGAAAGGACTCTAAAGAACTTTAAAGTTTTGCAAGGATTGCGAGGAAAACGTGACGAGGCGCAAGCTATCCAAATTGCAATTTACTGACTCACGTATCAAAAAGAAAAACGTTTGATGGACTTCAAACACTCAATTACACAGCTGAATATGTCTTTAGAAACTGTACTGGAACACAGCTCTTAAACACACACACACAAATGTGAAGGTAAAACCAGTTTTCAACTGACATTTATCTGAGCTGCTTCGACCGAGCAAATTATTGAAAAATCAGACGTTTCCCCCCTGCAGGAAAGGGCTTTTTGAATGTACTGAAATAGAAATAGGAACCTCTGCGACAAAGTGACGTGAAGTTCCCTCGAGGAGAGATAGTCTGGGATTTGAAACCCCCCAAAATACTGCCAGCAATGATGAGCTGAACAAAGTGATTAAAAGGAGAGTGGAGGTACAGGGCGAGGCGGGCGTACCTTTGATGTCGCTGGGTACCGTCAGACCGCAAGTGGAGGGAGGACTGGCGTAGCGCCGTTGGAGTCAACTCGTTTGCTCAGGCTGCCCGGGGAGATCTGTGGATAAAGACAAGCATGGAGAATTAAGTATTCAGTCAACCAGCTGACAGTGCATCACTACTACAGGGGTTTTATGTAATGTACAGACACATATACCACTATGGTTCACTGATGTAATCTCGAGGGGTTTGACGAGGGTTTACAGGAGGTTTTGAAGGCGTTGTTGTACAGCAATTTGTTGTTGTTGTTGTTGTTGTTGTTGTTGTTGTTGTTGTTGTTGTTGTTGTTATTATTATTATTATTATTATTATTATTAGTATTATTATTATTATTATTATTATTATTATTATTATTATTACTATTATTATTATTATTATTATTATTATTACTTTCAATCATAATAACAATAATAATTTCATTGCCTACTATTCCTGGAACCAGAAATACAGGCATCACAAGCACACACAGAGAGAAACAGACCCAAAAAAACAACAACAAGCAAAATCCAGAAAGTAGAACTGTAAAATATCATAGCGCACATTGAGTTTGATGTTTCATACCGTGGGGTGAGTGACTGTGCCATACACACCAAGCTGCCCTGCTGCCTTTGATGGATGGGGAAACAAAAGCCTGGCAGCAGAACCCCCTGGTCTGGCAGTCTTTGAAGATGATGAAACCAAACTCACCCTGACACACACTGCCGCGCACCCACCGACCATTTCAAGATTATGGGTTTAATAAGACGTAATGGCTTCTTAGAAATTGCCTCATAGTTTAAGCGACACTTCGTCCTGGTGGAATAAATGGGTTTTTAAGATATTTGGCGAGTGGCAATACGAGTTCAGAAGCAGTTTGGCTCCAACATTAGATCCAAAGCCACATCTGGCATTCAGGGTTATATTCTGATTCTTGTTATCAATAAATAAAAAGGCAAAATTGACATCTCGACAGAACAGACAATAGAAGTAATGTCTGGGTTGCATCTTCATACGCACCTCAAGCAGCCAATATTGTTCAGTTCAGTTCAGTTTGCTTTATAAGCCCCCATGGGGCAATTCAGTTTCTCCAGACCAACACATAAATACAGAAACATACACTCTGACATGGAAGAACATAACGTGGCCTGGCATGTAAAGCGCTTGAGCCAGTGCTCTCAGTGCAAAAGTGAATCAAAAGAAAAACAGTTCATGATTGACTAGTCATGAACTCAAATACGGATATGCATGCTAAAAAGCCCAAAAGTATTGTATTACTTTAACCTTTAATGTGTAGGCAGCCATCCCCATGATAAGTACCTCCAAATCAAGCTCTGACTCCAGGCTAAATATGCATCAGTGAGTAGCCAAGCAATGCAATGTTTCATTAACTATGATCAGAGGAGACCCGGGTTGAAAAAGAAGGGGGGGGGTGGGAATCAATACAAAGTCAACTTTCCTCTCCAACTTCGAGCCGGCTGTGGGATTAGACTATCTCTCCTTCTCCAGGGATTCCTGCATGTTTTCACTTCAAGGATAGGCTCTGAGCACCTTGGATTTCTGGTACGAACATCAAAGGTGAAGGTAAGCCCGGGCTGCAGTAGTTAGCACGTCCTCTGGCTGCGGTTCCGGACGAGCCCTATCATGACTCCTGAATGGAGATTAGCTCGACACACAACCGCAGCTCAGAGTCGCCCTGAGCGCAGACACCTCTTTACACGACTTAACGTGGTTCAAAGATGATAAGTCGCTCTCTCCGCTGGTTTGCCGACCGCGAGGGACAACAAGCCGCTTGGGAAACGGGAAGGAGGAAAATCTAGGATGGGGGCAAAGTAATGCTCTCTCTTAAAGGATAACTTCATTTTTTTTCAACCAGGATCCTATTTTCCCATGGTCGTGTGTCTAACTGACTCGTGGGAACAAGAATTTTTGTAATTGGTCCGGTATAGACCGAGTCTGTAGCTGCTAGCGGTTAGTGCTTAGCTTAACGAATCCGTCTAAAACGCGAGGCTTCAGGGCAAGTGTATAGTCCTCTTAAACTTTTTTTTTGCCACTGACAGACTCTTGATTGTTGTTCTAAATGTCTCACAGGATCCCTACAGAGAAATAAAATGTTTTTCTTTACCTTTCGCTTGATCTGGTCTGTTGTTATTGTGTTAGCATCCACTTGGAGCACAACTAGCCACAACAACAGCTGTCCCTATCCAAGATATGCAAGAAGAGGTCTCACTCCTCACTAAATAAAGTTTTATTTCTCTGTCGGGATCCTGTCAGAGACTGTTGTGGCTAGTTGTGCTCCAACTGGATGCCAACACAAATGACAACAGACCAGATCAAGCAAAAGGTAAAGAAAAACATTTTATTTCTCTGTCGGGATTCTGTCAAACACTTAGAACAACAATCGGAGCCTGTCAGTGGCAAAAAAAACACTTTTAGAAGACTATACACTTACCCCAATGCCTCGCGTTTTAGACTGATTCGCTAAGCTAAGCGCTAACTGCTAGCAGCTACGGACTCGGTCCATACTGGACCAATTTTTAAAAAAAAATCAAAAAAGTTCCCACGAGTCAGTTAGACACATGGCCATGAGAAAATAGGATCCAGGTTGTAAAAAAATTAGGTAACCCTTTAACTACCGTCGAGGTGCTCTTGAGCAAGGCACTCAAACCGCAACGGCTGGGTATATAAGTGTATAGACCTCTATACTCTATACTCAGGAGACTCAGGTTGGTAGAATCCAACCCTACCGACACCAAATCAAATGCACCTTCTCTTCTGACGAACTTCACCCCAACATTTGACGATAATAACTGCAGAAACCTTGTGCAATATTTGAGCATTGTATCTGCGCCAGATACTTCACCTGCTCTGCATTATGCAGACAATTGCATATTCTATCATAACATTCAACCCACATTGTTTGGAGAGCACCCCAGTGTAACTCTGTGATTAATAATGAATGCAGAGCGAGGGATAGCTAGCTCTCTGACTGACTGACTGAAAGACTGACTGCCTGGGGAACGCTACAGTGATCAAGGGCTTTCCTCAGCTGTCAGTGCATCCTCGCACACTTTACTTTGGAGGGCTGCAGGCGTGTCCAAATGAGTCATTTGGACACGCCTGCCGCCCTCCATTTAAAATGACCAAGTGTGTGTGTGGGATTTTTGACAAACTATGTGCACAGGTGATCTCTATACACAGTATAGTTCTTTGGGTAACTTTAATAAAATCAAAACGGAAGCATTAATTATTTAGAATATATAGTGAATACTATAGGGCTGTCAACTGTGGAAGAATTTTTATACTTGAATGTGTTTTATCTTGTTTACATTTAAGACTACTTACTTAATAGGAGGTGCTAGTGCAGCGACCAGGACAAGTCCCCGTGTCCGGCTTCCCACCCGCAGGCACTGCCATTTGCACCTGTAGGGACACCCAGCCAAGCCGGTAGCAACCCCAAGGATCGAACCTACGACCTCAGGGTTGGTAGGCTGCGCAATGTACCGCTACACTACCTGGGTGGCCCAGATCTTTAACTTTAAGCAGAGTACTACTTGGTATTTTTGAAGATGTTCTTCTACACCACATTAACGCGCTAACGCTCAAGATTAATCTGGACACCTCAACGCGTTAATAAATAAAGCGTTGCCTTATTTCCTCTACTGCAGAGGGCACCAGGTCTTTATTGGAAGCAGGTTTATATTAGAGGCTTTTATATCTAATTCCCTCTGTTTAAAGTAGCCTATATTTGATCATATTTTAGTATGAAGCCTCCTTGTTTTCTGATCTGCTCCCGTTTGTCCTGTTAAATTTTTGTTACTGCATTATGCTGTTAATACAAACTCAACACTTACCATAGGCCTTTTATATTAAAACCATAGATCATACCGTATGCAACTGATTAAAGGACGACAAAGCAAAGTGGATCTCCAACAAGGAGGATATAGTGACGGGGGAAAACACAAGAAATGGGGTTTTTGGTTTGAAGACGGGTGGTTGGGTTGCCGACATTGCTGCAGACACCTTTTACGTGAGCCGATCCTCGCCCGGGCGACGCGAGGACAGTCCGCCCGGTTGATAGTCGCGACATGAGCACCTCTCTCTCTCTCTCTCTCTCTCTCTCTCTCTCTCT
>CABFOS010018444.1:3049-17191 GCA_900660315.1 Diretmoides pauciradiatus | reverse complement strand
ATCACGCATCCGCTCACGCAATGGGAGTGGATGCGACTTCCTTCTCGCGGGATTTCGGAACCCGGAATTCTTCGTGTATGAGACTTGGTGAGAGAGAATAACAACAGCCCCAACGAGATCATCCAGCCGCATCTCCGAAAGAAGAGCCGCCGCGGACGGAGGGTCAAGGACAGGGGAAGAGGAAGACGCAAGTAACCCACAGCACTGAAACCCAAGAAAATCTGGTATTCAACCTATCCTCAAAACAATTAACTGACACTCAGGTTCAAGTCCTTTCCAAGGGACTTTCTTTTGTTCCGACAGCTACTGTTAATCCTTTTACTGCTAAGCAAGAGATGTTTAGATTTTTTCGCAACATTAAATTGAAAGGTTTTTTGCTAACACTGAATCGAATACAGTAGACACTAGATCTGCCTTTAAGCCTAAAAGCAGTTTTATTCCACCAGTGAACAGCCCCTCTATTAGCTGATTTTGTAGACTGGTTGAGGAGGAAGTAGAGGAAACACAATACTCATGAGCATAAAAGTAAAATCCTGTCCAAGTCTGAAAGTATATGCCTAAATGAGTTGAGAAATGATAAAAGTTCCAAAGAGGTTCATAGTGTCTATACTTTAACTTAAATCGTAGTATTTTTTTTTATATCAGACACAACAGGTTATTCCTTACCTGACATGTTTCGACGGTAGTACTTCCGTCTTCATCAGAGCTCTGATGAAGACGGAAGTACTACCGTCGAAACATGTCAGGTAGGAATAACCTGTTGTGTCTGATATAAAAGAAAATACTATTTAGGTCCAATAATATAGGCTTTTCAAAAGAGGCTCTGAAACATTTGGAGTGTGTTTGATATAGCTAGCCATTCCTTGTTGAGTTTGTACCACTGGAACCACAACACTGGCTCCTATCACTTTGGACAAGATAAATCAAGCGCACATCAACTATTTCAAATACAGCTGGCCGATGGCCGCGGCTAATCTCATGTCACTGAACAAATCAGCTCCCAGGCAGACTGGGATGGGAAAACTACTGACAAGTATAATAGTGAGCAAAACGATAAATTTTACAGTCACTACCATTGAATTCATCCAATTCAATGCATGAATGAACTGAACAAGTCCACATCATGAGTTTGGAGGGAACGAGTGTGTTCAAACTCTCAGTACTGATTCGCACCAGTTCTCGACATGGGTATTTTTTTTTTTTTTTTTTTTTAGTTCACTTTCCAAGAATGAAAGTTCATTCTTTTCCTCACCACTACACGTCAAAATACATCAGAAAACAAGTTAACCCAGTACAATAAACACAATCCAAGGGTTCACAGTCCACAAAGGTGCCATTTGAAAACAACCTCCAGCCAAGGGAAGCTAAGGCCCCAGTCTTACAGTCCTCGGTGTCCACTGGTTAAAGTTAAAAGCGTCCTTACTTGGTGAACTGTCGACTTTCATCTCGTCCTGGTGAACGAGGACAATTCACACCGTGGACACTGGAGAAAAATAAAAAGGATGGCGGGGCTTCACCTTGAGAGCCGCCGTTATCTTCTGCCAGGTGGGGCTTCCTTCCCGCAGGACCTTCCTCTATGGCTCTTACCGAGAGGATACCGCGGGCTGCGGCTGCTGCCCGGCTCCTCTCCTCATGGTCTGTCTCTTTAAATCCAGCCACCCGTATCCTCTCCTCCCCAGTCAGGCCCTCAGACCATGTATGAGTTCTGGTTCTTTAGCTTGTCCAGCTCTTTGCTCTGCTGCCTCAGAAACAGGATTCTGGAGGGGGGGAAAGCGGCAAATTAAAACATTTGTTCAGACGAGTATGTGTGTGTGTGTGTCTCCGTCTGCAAGTGTGATTTTTCGCTCTCACCTCTGTTCCCTTAGTGTGGCCTGGATTTCACACACTCTGACCAGGGAACGAAGGTTTTTCAGCTCTGTGCAGATCTCAGACATGTACAAGCTGCCCATGTTGTGGACATCCTCGCGCAACCGCGCCGCCTGACAGGAAGTCGTGAACCATTAGTGAGAAGTTACGACTACAGATATTTACAACAATTCAGACCAGATATTCACAAAGTTTCTTAGAGTACATTTGAATTTGATGAGGGAAACTTTTAACACCTTTACAGGTCTCTTTAATCCAAATATGACAAGTGTGAGTAAATAATTGACATTTGATGTTTTATCAAAGGTGTGTGTGTTCCAGCAGATGTATTGTGTGACACTGGTGCCATCAGTCCCAAACTGGTGGGTTTGGGCTAATTTGACACTGTAGAGTAGATAGATCCACATGCAATATTAAAATAGAACAGAGAGCCCTGTCCTGTGTGATGCCTTGAATCATGAGCAATAGCACCATTGATTCAGTTTTCATGAATATACAGTGATCCTACAGCTACATTTATGTAGGCATTCATACAAGAGTACAGAACAGAATAACAGCCCATTCTAACTAAACCCAACCTCTTCCTGTTTTCCAAGCACCCCTCCCTGAATGACTACCTGTTTTTCAGTGTGTTCTGCTGGCCATCCTTGGACGTGTCTGATGAGGTTCTCATCAAAGTGAGCAGCCAGGGTGGGAGTGAAGGATCCAGGGGTACTGGCCTGGGTTTGGCTGGTGCTGCTGGAGGGAACATGGGGCAATCCGGCCCCAGATATGTGGTTCGATCCCACGGATGGATTCTCCTGGCTGTTGGGGCAAGAGAACAGATTAGTTGTATGATAATATGATTATGTGTCAATGAAAGCCAACTCTGTCGGCCCTAAGGCTGGGATTAACGATTTGTGCCCCCATGATGAAATCGGGAGGGTGTGGATAAGTCTCTGGCTGTTTGTTCATCCCGAATATCTTATCGTCACACAATATCTCAGACACTGCTGATCGGATTTTGATGAAACTCGCACTACTGCAATGCAGCACTTTCAAAATTACAATGCTACAATTAGATGTCAAAACAAGGTGACATTTGTTAAGAATGTAACGATACATTCAGCTCACGGTTCGGTACAGGGCTCATCTGCACAAGCAGGGAAATGTATCACTATAAATGCAGCGAGGACAAACAGCAACAGACTCAAATGCAGGGCTCACATGAAGCGTGATGACCCGAGCTAAACCTGCTAGCCAATGCCCAAGAGAAAACAATGTCATTTCTTAGATAGCAGATTGCAGCTGACATCGCAAACATGTTTTCAACTCCACAAGGAATATGATCCTTTTTTGTATGGCTAAAATTAAACAAAAACACTTTCACAACATATTTCACTGCGTAGTGAGATATGCTTCCATTCGTCAGATCAAAGCTGTTATGATTATAACCATGAAGCCAACTGAATTTGCAAAAAACAAGGAAATCTGGCTGGTATGATAAATCACTTCATCTATTCCAAAGGCATGGACATAGCCTTGTTAGGTTTACTTCTTTGAACTTGAACCGTAGAAAAACAATTCCCCGGTCCCACATCAACATCAATTACACCCTTACCGGTAAAATGTTTGATGGCTTTAACTTACTATACGTCACATAAACAGCCAGAAACAACTCAAAGACCACAATCAAGGCTCCCTCACACTGTCTTCAATACTACTAGGAATGAATTTTTCAGGTTTTCTGGGAGACTTGACTCATTCATTTCTAGTGGGCGATTACAGTCATCCTGTTTTTATGTGTTCCTGATAACTGGCAATTACATAAATATTAGGGTTCACTCATGAATCTTTCATAAGATACATCTACAAATCGCCTTTTAGTGCAAGGTATGTGCTTTTTATTCCAAAGGAATCCTTTCCAAAGCCATTTCCAATTTGAACCTGGGGCAGCAATAGCTCAGGCGGTAGAGCAGTCGTCTGGAAATCGGAAGGTTCCCAGTTCGAGGCTCCTCCCAGTAGCGTGTTGAAGTGTCCTTGAGCCACTGAACCCCTCACTGCTCCCGACGAGCAGGTTTGCACCTTGAATGGCTGCCGCTGCCGCCGGTGTATGGATGCGAGAGTGAATGTGAAGTGTCAAAATATTGTAAAGCGCTTTGAATGGTCTCTAGTCTAGTAAAGTCTCTGGACTAGAAAAGCACTATATACATTTAACCTTTACTGGGTAACTACCTTCTCTGCTGGAGAGTCCTGGGGTCTTCTGGACGTTTCTCAACCGAGCTCTGAGATTGGGGGACTGGTCCAGGTTTACCTGAAGACATAATGCCCTGGGGCAGAGGGAAGGAGACAACCAGAGAGAAATAGACAAAAAGGGAGATGGGGGAGAGAGCAAAGGTGAGTAAATATTACGGTTCAAATTTTACTTTCATCCATTACTTTTAGTGGCACAAGCTGTTTCTCACCCTGGTTTGGGAAGAAGTGATGATGCCGGGTGACACGCCCAGCAGGGATTTCTGACCCATCAGGTTGCCCTGCGGCGTGCCGTTTCGAGGCGAGGCGTAGGGCCGCGGTGACGAGGCGTCTGATGTCAGAGACACGGGGGACTGACTGGTCTGCTGGGCTGAGTGGGAGAAGATATGGCCAGGGCCAGCACAGAGAGAAAAGCATTACGTAGGGTTTTCCACAGCAATGTTTTCAACCTCCTACACAAATACAGACTGATGGGATAGCAAGGACATGATTGACACTGACGGTATTAGTCCTGATGAAACTGAAAGTGTATGTGGAGTAGTGAATAGCAGATCAATATGTACTAAAAACAAGACATTTAGATCATATAATTAACTTTAACTCACAAATCAAAAGGCCAAGGTCATGGAGTAAGTCATATCCACAATTAACTTGACACAAATGATATGCTATTAATGTGATTTAGGATCAATAACGTTGTCTTTTTGCTTCATTTAAAAGATTGAGTTGGAGGGGTGGGGGACAGGGTGATTTAACAGTGGAGGAGGGGCCTGTGAGAGAGCGAAGGCCCTACCTTGGTTGGAGTGCTGAGCAGCTTGGGAGAGCAGAGCAGTGATGTTGAAAGCAGACGGTCCAGCAGTGAGGAGCTTATGAAGCATAGACCGCAAGGAAGCTTGGGTGACAGCAGCGGCCAGGACTGGAGGGAGGAAAGAGGAAATGCACACACACATAGTAGGTGAGCACAGACACACATACAGTAGGTGAGACCACACGACCACACGCAGGTGAAGACACACGCGAGTCCAAGTGAGAAAACGGGTGGTGGGCCAAGAAACCTGATTTCTCTTTCAACTGGCCACAGTTCGATCAAAATCACCAGTTTCAGACATTTTATTTTACCAGCGATTTAGAAAAAGGCCCTCCAAATAACGGCTGAAGCAGGTGAGTATAACTAACTTACCAGCCATGGCCACAATTTACCAGCTTTTGGCTGCTGGTAATTTTCCATCCTGGTAAGTGAGCAAAAGCATAAGTGTAACTCAGAGGTCTGACAGGGTTCACACAGAACAGTCAGAAGTCCATCACATATGACAAACCAGAGGTGCTCACACAGGTGAAATACAGCAGCACACAATTACCCATTTATGGCAGGATAGACACACCCACACGGGAAGGAAAAGGGATATTTTTGTCTGCAACACAAGGCTATTTTAACAGCTGTGTTGACATAAGCCATGTGGCGCATGCTTGCAACCGTGTCTGACATTAGCATGAGTGCATACATTTTCAACCTGGGTGGCCCCAGTGGAATCAAACCCCAAACCCCTCGCAGTATAACTATAAGTTACACAATCCGGAGAGTGACAGAAATCTTTCCTTCAAATTTGGGGTAAATACTGTTTGCAACGTGTGCGCCCTCACCCTCGTTTATCTTGGCCATGTCCATACTGCCGTTGTTCATCTGTAGAGTTGCCTGCAGTGCTGGGAGCAGCTGATGGAGGAGGGCGGGGTCCTGGAGCAGAGCCGGGGACTGTGACTGGATAGCTGGGGGCACCGGCGTAGAGGAGGAAGAGGAGGTGGTAGCGGGGGTGGAGCCTAAAGCACCAGGAGCGGAGTTCAGGCTCTGAGAAGCAGAGGATGAAGAGGAGGAATGGCCGGAGTTGGATGCGGTGGACTGGTCTCCTGAAGTGCTCTCTGTGGAGACGAGCACAAATTAATGGATAAATGTAGTGCCTCTGGACAAAGGTTGTCAACAGAGAACACAGCAACTACACAGGGGGAAACATGTCCATGCTAACTTGCACCAGAGAACAGCTAGGAAAAACTGAAATCATATTGTTGAAACTTGATGTAAAGTTAGGCCATACTTACTTGCTGTGGCTTTGTCCTGCAAGGCCTCTTGTCTGTAGTCCATGTCCCTGGGGAAACTGTTTGCCGCCATCTTGGCTGAGTCTTTCTGTCGTTGTTCTCTGGAAAAGGATTAAACACAGTGAAGTCAACAGTGGCAATGTGTAGATGCAGGCTGCCGCTAGATTCGGTGCCCTGTTGTAATAGGCAGGCCTGGTACATTGGATTAAATTTTCACATGTATATATGTAAGAGAATCCAGGGTTCCCACTCTTTTTGAGAAATTATTTTGCAGGACATTTCCAGTTTTTCTTGACAATCCAGGACAGCACTTGCTCACAAAAGGTCATATAATTTACCAGTAGGCCCTAGTATGAACATATGCTTCTTCCGCCAGAAGAAGCGGAGAATGAAAATAAGTGCAAAAGTGAGCAATTTACTGCTACACGCAGTGAACATATATAGTGAATGTGACGAGAAGGCGCCGCTGTCAAACATGTTGTCACATCAGATAACTCGGAAGTTAAATAGACTGGCGTTCGACAACCGACTTTACCTGGAGCAATTCAAATTTTCGAGAACAGATTTTCCCCCCAGGATATTTGGTAATTTTAGTACATTTTCCAGGTTTATCAAGAATGGAAATCTAGCCTCTGAATTTCCAGGTTTTCCAGGATGACTGGGAACCCTGGAATCATAACTGTCAGGTGAATAATGAAGTCATTTTTTGCTGTGTATAGTCATTTTGATCAAGCAAAAATGTAAGCCCACCTCTCCAGCAAATCCTTGGGCTTCTCCCACTGGGAGACTTCAGTTCTACAGTTGTAGTAGTACTTCTTCCCAGAGGAGCTGATGTGCTCCGTCCAGTCATCTGCTGGTTCTTGACGCTGAGGCTAGAGACGTTGAATAAACCATAAGTCAAGAGTACCGCAGGAAAAAAAGGGAGATCCAAGTTGGGTTGTCCCTTAGTATCATATAAGGCATAAATTTGACAGCCCACTTACAAGACCTGTAACATTTTACCTATTTCATGGTAGCCGCTGCTCTCAAACTGTAGCATCAGTCTGACAGCCTGTTACAATTCAGAACTCAGAGCCAATAAACAAAAGTTGAACTGACAAACTACAATAAACAATGGAAAAAAACAGCACTATAATTTTAGGGAACACACAAGCACCAGAGTTTGACAACTGCAGGCCCACAAAAGACTGATAGCATTTACACAGCTAATGGGCAATTAAATAAACTCTTCTGGGCATGTCAACCTCAAAGCATTACACACAAGAATGGATAGGAATAGTGAATCTATCAACATTTTAGCAAAACATCATATTTACTCATAATTCTACCGACTCCAAATGGCAACAAGTCTGTCTCTCGGCAGACAGGTGGCAGAAAGGCAGAAAAACATGCTGCCTACATATTTACCCTTTAATCCTAGATTACCAAACAAAACCATGCAATTCTTACATAGGTAAAAAAAAAGTTACTTTCTGTTAGCCTGTCATGGTGCTGGCCATGTAGACTTTTACATATACACACTGACCAGTTAAGTGTACCATGCAATGCAAATACCCAGATGGCCAGTGTGTGCCTGTACTGATAAACCGAGGTCATTGTTTTCTTCACATCCATTTAGCTCCACCACAACCAGGAAAATGTAAATACATTGAAAATTCAACATGTCTTTATTGCTCAGCCCAACCAAAAACCAAATAATTACAACAGCAGCACAACCGTCCATATATCGGGATACAAATTTTAAAATAAGAGCCAATCTTACACTCTGAGCCCTGCGAGAACTGGAAAGGAGTGGACCTGGGTGTCACAACCAATTACCCGGCCCTCCCTGCCTCCCCTCACCACTTACCAATGATTCAGCAGGAAACATTGAGGGTAGATCAGGAGATAATGTCGAACAACATCTTACCCTGTCTGCAGGCTTGCTCTGTGTCGCATGTGAGTCGGAGCTGTGGTAGGAGCTGTTGTTGTGAGAGTTCTCTTGAGGAGAACCACTGGTCCCTGCAACAAATCAATGTGTCAAGACCTGGACTGTACTCGGCGTTCTGCAGAACACAAAAACCTCACTGGTCAGTGACAGAAGCAGAGTCTACTGAGCTAGACAGCCTCTTTTTGTTTGATCTCTGCATCATTTTGATTTGACTACAAGGGGCAGTGTGTGGTGGCACTGTGACCTGGCAGTAGAGAGACCACACTATGATGCAAAGGTTAAAGGTCTGGTTCTCTGTGACCGTGTCTCTGTTGACAGTCTTTGAGCAAGACACTGAAGTCCTATCTGCTCCACGGGCACCACCATAGGCTGAACCGCTCTAGTGGAATGCATGAAATGTTTTTAAGAGGGAAACGAAATGACACACTGGAGAAGGAAACTAAATTGGATGAGATGAAAATGATTAATTTCTGTGCACGGATGCTACTCTACTGCAAAGTATGCAGCCTTTTTGTCACCAGCTCCAGCAGCGCTGACTCAATGGATGGCACGGTGCTGCTACCTAGGTGCTGCTACATTCACTATCTGTACATTATTTAAGGATGTCAGAAATATGTCGGCAAACTATACACATTTCTGACCGCTTGACCAAATAGAGAATACAGTCTTTAAGAGGTTTGTATCACTGTATTGGGGACGAGCCAGGGAAAAGCCAATGAAAGTCTGGGTGAGGAATAATGGTCAGAAACACTGTAATTTATGCACTGAATAAAGTTCAGTAAAGATTTAAACTCAAGTTTTATTCAAAGTTCTAGAACATATAATTCTGAATGCCATGACTCAGCCCTTTTTGTGCAACTTCACAATATAAAACAAATTATCTTTTTTTAAATTGGCGGGGCACTGTTTTTCACAACTGACATTTTTGTTGCAAAACACTGCAATAAAAGTGCTCAAAACAACATGCTGCATTTTACTTGCAATTGCTGTCAATCTTCACCACACCGAAAATACAACATTTGCACTAAAAAATAAGCATTTCTAGTTGCAAAAATGGCAAACCCTGGGTGCGCTGGTCAGTCTTTTGCATCCATGGTGATTTCTACCAACCGAGAGCTTATTTGATCAGGGTTACGATGACGTTTGGCTGAGCTTTCTTAGGTCAGTTGCCAGATAAAACAAACAGAGCTGCCATTTCTGACAACAAAGTAATTTACAAAGCAAACAACGCTGCCTGAAATTAATAAAGAGCACTCCCAGTCAGTCAATGCTGATGGAAAACCTGACAGTAACAGGTGCTCAGTGTGTGTTTCCAACTGTATTTCCATCAGTGGCACCCTCCTGCAACAGCTGGAAGACCAAACCCCACAATTAAAAAACATGAACAAAAATGCTGTCATGCCATCTGCTGTCATATGGGGCACTGACCCAACAATCTAGTTAGGTTGAAAGCATTACATTAACAATTAATTCAGAATATTTCTCTATTGGTTGTCTGATTGTGTTCGAAATAAAAATCTATCTAATCTACTCTGATTGTGGAGGCTGGTGAACCTTTGCTTCATAGTGTATACTGTGAGATATGGGTATACTTGCGTATCTCACACTTCTTACAGGTGCAATATTGATTTGCTTCATGCATCAGGTCTACATGAATAAGCTGTAATACAGCTGTAGCTGTAACGTGGGGCCAAGCCCCTGTCTCTGCATCTTAACAAGTGTGTTTTAAGCTTAAATATTTACCTCATGTAGCTGCATGTGTGTATGCGTGCAGACTACCATCTCCGGGCTTACCATTTTTTCCTCTGAGTGTGTGGGAGGTTTTTGCCTTGCCGTGTCCTGCACCATCTCCATGTCTGCTGACAGGACTCTCGTCTGAGCGCCGCAGCATCTTGTAAGGGGGCATGGGATCCGATGAGCCATCACGCACCTTGTCATAACGGTGAAGGCTGCTGGACTGGCTCTTTGGTTGAGATTTATGGGTCTGGGGTGGATAATGCATGGCAGATCGATACAACAGGAAGAAAAAATTCTGTGTCTGTGTCAAACTTGAAAATGCATCACATGAACATTGCAGAAACTGTGCTGGCATAATTCTAAATGCTGGCATTACTTTTGGAAAGCTGAATGTCAGCCAGTTTGGTCCATCTGTAGGACATCTTCAGTGGCTTGCTTAGATGGAAAATAATATTGGATAGTTCAAATGTTAAACTGGTTTTGGGCCAGTAAGAGCTGTATTCTAACACCCCTCGTTCTTGGTAAGCCATATATAAGATCCCTTACCTAGATGTCAATATAAAATTAAGACTAGGACTAATTTAACCCGTGGATAGTTAGGTGGAAATAGACTTGATACCATTTATCGGTAATAGTGGTAATTTATGATATCTAACCATCCACAAAATGAACCATACCTGATAGGATTGTGAATCCCTTCGGTCGTTGCACCTAGAGAGAGACAAAAAGGGCAAACTATTCATATTGTATCTTATCTTAGTTAGCCACAAGCTAACTGCAACCGATCTGAGATAATTACTGGTTAGCTAGCTTAAGAAATGTAGCCGCAGCTAGCTAGCTAGTTCCTCATCTTGTCAGCAGTACCAATTCTGTACAGTTTATTGTTGTGGTGACTTCTGTACAATAATAACGTGTATGGCAGTCGACAAACGACTAGCTCGGTAGCTAACTAAAGATTAACTTAGGTGGGAATGGTTTTGTCCCAGGAAATACCCGGAGCCCGGCTTGCTAACTCTACTAGCAAAGCAAGCCATTAGCGCCGTTAACGGCAAACGGCCATCGATCTTCAACGATTAGCTACACCCTGGGTACAATGATACAAATGGCACGGTTTTACACTTGATTTACCCATCGCTGACTCTTGTTGGTTTCCTTGCATGCATCACCATCAAGGCCGTGATGATGTGTGTATGCGGTTGAGGGGGAACTGTGGCCTCCTGTCTGTCTGCTCTCAAAGCTCTTCTTCTTCTCTGGAGTTACCTGACTCTGTCTATCCTACCACGTAGATGCCGAGAAGTCGTGCGCCGAGCACAATCATCGCACAGCGGGTGGTCTGCGTTGAAAGCCACCCTCAGTGCATCATCTAGCATGTAGTGACGGACTGCGCTTGGCTTGGTCGAGATAAGCTAGCAGCGAAATCAGCAGACAGGAAGAAACCGAGTGAACGACGCCAGTGTAAAGCTAGCCGGATTAAAAGAAAACACTTCCGGTTGGGACTTTCAAAATAAAACCTATATTGCTGTTAATTATTGTTCTGAACGCCCTGATCTGTAGCCTGGGAACCAGATGAATCTGCGAGCTCGTGTTTTATTTGCTTTGGCATATACGTCTGGCCCCCGTCCCGTTCAAAGAGATTTCCACCCGACCTGAAAACGGTCGGGCCAATCACAATCGTTTATCTAATATGGGGCGGGTTTGATAATGAAGATGGCTGCCGCTAATGTGGTGCAGTCTGTTGAATCCGCTAAGGCGACAGTATTAAACAAACCGGTCGGTATATTTTCTCTCAAAGAACAAACAACTGCACTTATTTTTTTGTTGATAAGAAAGATGTGTTTGCTGTACTTCAGATAGGATTTGTTAAAAGTTTAATTTTACACATCAATCAGAGCACAGGTGTTGTTGCTCTGATTGGTTGTAGATCTATCCAATTGCGTCCAGAGGCATTTTGGTCTGTGCTCGTTGATAACGAAATCAAAACTGAACTAAGAGGTACCAGACTATATAAGGTAGTCTGCATGCCAGACTACCCTATATGAGCCCCCACCCCCTCATGCACACACAGTTTACGCTTTTATTTTGAAGACCGGATAGCATATTTTCCGGTATTGCCCTAATTGTCTCTGACTGGCTTGACGCAGCTGAAAACGACGCAGCTGTAAATGGTGCTGTGGACTCCTCCTCCACCTTCACATCTCGTTGGCTGGCCCGTTTCCGGGATACACCCACGACCTGCCGGCTAGTGCCATTCATTTAGGTCTTGTCAATTTTCCCTGGGACTCTTTGATGTCTGGTGTGGCGTATTAGACAATGCAAAAGAAACCCTGGAGGTTCACAGTTTCTAATGGAATACAAATACTAATAACATGAGGAACCTTTGTTTCTCTCTTCATTCCACAATACATATAATCATAATGTGATATGTTACTGATCTCTGAGTGGAAGTTTTCTTTTTGCTTCCCCCTCTCCACAGGAAGGTCAGAGGTTGTGGTCAGCTAGAGAACAGCAGCCCCATAGTGGGGTGGGATTCAGTGCCTTGCTGAAGGGCCCTTAAGTAGGACAGATGCTTCTAGACATGCTTCGAGTTCAGAATCAGCTTTATTGGCCATGAATGTTTACACATACAAGGAATTTGACTCCGGTTTCCCGCTGCTTTCCATTCACTGGCACATAAATAGACATACAGCACACACACACAAAAACGCAAAAAACAAACAAAAACAAGGACAACAAAGCAGAACAGAGGTAAAACATAAACATTTAACTACTATGTACAGATATACATATATATAAAGAGGTGTGTATATGTAAGAGTAGATCCTTGTGAGTCCTCGAGTAGGTAGCAAGTTGATCGGTAAAACTCACTCCTCAAAGATAAAAGCCCAATAACAGCTCCGCCAAGGGAGCCGGTTCTCTTGGCGCAGCGGTTGTTGCGGTGCTTTTCAACAACAATGAAAATAGAACAGGTTACCTTTATGTATACGAGGTAGGTGGATATAACAGTATATGTATGTATACAATATACAGTATATACAGCATGCTTAGTTTTAGTGCTATGTACATGTTAAAACTGTATTTAAATTACAAAATATATTAATTAGAATTTGTTAGAGATAGGGTGAGGAGCTCGGACATCCGGGAGGGACTCAGAGTAGAACCGCTGCTCCTCCACATCGAGAGGAGCCAGTTGAGGTGGTCCGGGCATCTGGTTAGGATGCCTCCCGGACGCCTCCCTGGGGAGGTATTTCGGGCATGTCCAACCGGGAGGAGACCTCGGGGTCGACCCAGGACACGCTGGAGGGACTACATCTCTCGGCTGGCCTGGGAACGCCTCGGGATTCCCCCGGAAGAGCTGGTGGAAGTGGCGGGGGAGAGGGCTTCCTGGGCTTCCCTGCTGAAGATGCTGCCCCCCGCGACCCGGATAAAGCGGAAGACGACGAACGAACGAATTTGTGGGAATAGTGGATGTTTAGTGTAACAGGGTTATTGCACAGATATTGTTTCTGACTCTGTATGATTGATTTAACTGTTCATCAGAGTGATGGCCTGAGAGAAGAAACTGTTCTTGTGTCTGGTTGTTTTGGTGTATAGTGTTCCCTCTGTAGCGCCTACCAGAGGGGAGAAGTTGGAACACGTTGTGTCCAGGGTGTGATGGGTCTGCAGTGATTTTACCTGCCCGTTTCCTGGCTCTGGACATGTATAAGTCCTGGATGGAGGGCAGGTTGGCACCAGTGATTTTCTCTGCAGTCATGACAGACCTTTGTAGTCTGTTCCTGTACCGATTGGTGGTCGATCCAAACCGGACAGTGATGGAAGTGCAGAGAACAATCTGGATGGTTGCAGTGTAGAACTGGATCAATTTCATTGGATTATTTTTGTATTTAAGTGTATTTTCTTTAACTACCCGCCCTATTTAAAGAATTGTTGATCCCATACAGCTCTTCATATAACCTGAGACATGCTGATCATCCATTCTTTTTTGTTCCCCGAACTGACAAAGAGATTGGTCGATATGCTTTCAAATATAAAGCACCATCAGTTTGGAACAGCTTACCTACTCAACTTAGAGCCATCACCTCCGTGCACACTTTCAAGACAACGCTCTTCACCCATCTTCAGTCAACCTGCTCCTGCTTCTAGTGGTAGGATGTACGGAATAACAATTGTATCATTATTATTCTTATTTAATTGTAGAAATTATGTAGGAAATTTGAAATTCTGATGGCCTGAGCAATGGAGATTTTGTATATTGTATGTAGGTATGAATGATTGTCCTGTCTTGTTAGTTC
>CABFOS010018404.1:1648-15460 GCA_900660315.1 Diretmoides pauciradiatus | reverse complement strand
ACGCTGTGTGTAGAATATATATATATATATATATATCACTATATTATATGTTGTATATTATATAACTTTTGCAAATTGTTTAATCTATGACTGCTGACAAGGGAGAGTGCCGATTCTATAATCATAACCACCTCAACAAGACCACTTATAAGAGAGAAGATAGGTAGATAGATAGATAGATAGATAGATAGATAGATAGATAGATAGATAGATAGATAGATAGATAGATAGATAGATAGATAGATAGATAGATAGATAGGGAGGTGGATAAGATATTGGAATTGTTTAGCGTTAGTGTAGATGACTATGTACTATTGTATTGTACATGTTTTCGAACCAAATGATTATTAATAGATAGAATAGATATATATATATAGAGAGAGACCACATCCTCTGCTGTCCAGTCCCCCCAAAAAACACACACGGGGAAATGGAGTTGGATGTAGCCTAAACATTTTGAGCATTTATTTTGCTGCTTTGTTGTTCAGCGTTCATGCCAGTGATATGAACTGAAATTTAGCTGAGAGGGAGGAGGGTGAGGAAAGTGATACAGACAAACAGACAGACAGTCAGACAGTGCACGTGAGAGGACAGGCAGCAGAGTGTAATTGTCTCTCCCAGCTGTCCTGCTTTCTGGGTGAAATCTGATATGGGACTACAGAGAGAGAGAGAGAGAGAGAGAGAGAGAAAGAGAGAGATGGTAGAGACTTTACATTTGTCTCTTTTAAGGCCTCTGTCCTCCATCAGATTCAGGTGGATCAGCTTTCTGTTGTGGTGTCTATCTCTCACCACACCTGCGTATTCATTAGGCTATACCTGACCTGCATGCTTTCACTACCAGCCAGCCTTTTCCCTACACGTGTCATCCAGCTGAATGCATTACAGGAATATTACACTTTGTGAATGAAAACACTCTCTCAACTTCCCTCTGATGATATCACAGCAGGCTCATCCTATAGCTCCGTCAACCGATATCCTACATGTCACTCCAGCACTATAGCTATAGGAGAATCACCAATTTGCTGTGTTGTACTTTGACCCAATTCATCAACAAAAGCTCCAGCCATAGGCTCAAGCCTGACGGTGTTATTGAATTCTCAAGTCTGTCAATACAAGGGAGGGGAACTAGAAGAGCATGAAGAGAAACAAGTACAGATTCCAGGTGGGGGGATGGGTGGAAGATGGAAATGAGGGGGGGTCGTCAGCACCCATGAACCCAGAGGAGGTTCATTGAGTTCATGTGCTGCAGTGGAATGCAGTGGGGGAGGTAAGCCTTTTCTATGGTGCCTGTCACATATACACAAACAGAAACCTTTCTTTTGGTTTACTATTCAAAGGTTAACCATTCTGTGTTTAAGCAATATGAGGGAGAAGGGGGAATAGTCTACACACCTTGTTGACTTACTATATGACTACAGATGGCCCCTATGGTCAAAGACAAGTATTGCTGATCAACCAAGGACACAGCATGTTGTGTGAGCTGAGGAGAGGGGTCCCTGGGTTCATGTGTATGTTGGATGTATGGTGGGGGAAGGGAAAGCCTCCATCCCTAACTATAGCATGCAAGACGCCTGTAGACATCCAGAACTCCTCATGCTATGGTCTGGTACTTCACATATAAAAAATACCAATCAATCCCAGCACAATGACTGACTTGCAGTTCAGGTCATTCAGAGACTAGGTACAGATGCTTGCTTTACATACTATTAGTGATGGGATAGATTATGTCTGTGTGGGGGGGGCTGTATGCTGGTAGTATATTAGTATATACTGCATGTTGTGAGTTGAAGTCATTAAGTTAACTAACCTAGAGATGGGGGAGCTCATATAGCTATGGATCAGGAAGAGGGACTCACGCTACAGCTCAGTAGTCATCCATTATAATCCACACCACTTAGGTTTGGATGTATTAGTGATTTTAAACTATGCAGTAAAGTATCCATGCTGCTATTCAATGGTAAAAATAAAAATACTAAAAATATCAACTAAACCTTTCACCAAACGAGCGTGTTCAATTTCAGGAGTTCAAGTGCTGCAGTGGAATGCAGTGGGGGAGGTAAGCCTCATCTGTCAACTAGGTGCCTGTCACATATACACAAACAGAAAGCTTTCTTTTGGTTTACTATTCAAAGGTTAACCATATTTTGTTTAAGCAATAGGAGGGAGAAGGGGTAGTAGCCTACACACCTTGTTGACTTACTATATGACTACAGATGGTCCCTATAATCAAAGACAGGTATTACTGATCAACCAAGGACACAGCATGTTGTGTGAGCTGAGGAGAGGGGTCCCTGGGTTCATGTGTATGTTGGATGTATGGTGGGGGAAGGGAAAGCCTCCATCCCTAGCATGCAACACGCCTGTAGGCATCCAGGACTCCTCATGCTATATGGCCTTGTATTTCACATCTAAAAAATACCAATAAATCCCACACAATGACTGACTTGCAATTAAGGTCTCATTCAGAGACTATACTGATGCTTGCTTTACAAACTATTACTCATAGGATAGATTGTGTGTGTGTGTGTGTGTGTCCTGCATATGTTGTGATCTGAGGTAACTGGGTTCACTAACCTAGAGGAGATAGGAGAGGTCATAGCTAAGGATCAAGAAGAGGGTCACGCTACATCATAATCCACACCACTTCACAGTAGGTTTGGCTATATTAGTGATTTTAAACTATACAGTAAAGTATCCATGCTGCTATTCAGTGGTAAAAATATCAACTCAAACTTTCATAAAAGCAAGTGTACAATTTCAAGAATGCTTCCTCTTCCCCGCGTTAACTCCTGCTTTTAACAGTAATGACCTTGTCTTTGTGACCCAAAAGTTGACCGACAGGTTTTTAAAGTAAAAATGGTGATGGTCGTATATTTTAAACGAGTGCTGTCACTGAAATAACCACATTCTTCATTGAGTATTCTGGCCACCAAGCAAGTAGCTACAGAAAATACAAACCTCCTTGAAATGTGCTCTTATGGAAAATAACTAGGCTGTAGTAACACATTTTAGAAGGATATACAAATGTCAAAACTCTAATTCCCTATATGAATATTATTGGAACACTATGGGCACATTATAGGAATATCATAATGATAGGCTACTATAGGGGGTTAAAAAAATCCATGAAGTGCGATAAGGTCACTATATACTCATTACTGAATACTATTTTTCTTCAGGGCATATATAGCCTACGGCTCACTAAATGCACATTTGCAAAAAAATCATAATTAGTGAATTGCAATAATCACCTTTTTTAATTTGGCGATATGTGCATAATGTGATAGCTTCTTTATGCACAGTACAGACGACGCATGGATCTTTAATTTGCCTTCAAACAGTGTCCTTTAGAGGTTGTAGAGAGAATGAAGGGCAACAACTAATTCAACATTGTTTGGTGGCAGAAATCGAATCCTCTCAGTGAGCTCGCAGTAAGGACACGGTGATATTGCCTAGAGGCTGTATTCCCTTGTAGCTGACACTAGATTTGGGCTAAAATAAAATATTACAAAGAAGTCGAGACATGTAGTGTGGCTGTGTATGTGTGTAGTATGGATATATTTTGAATTTATGTATTATATACAATTTTCATTCATTTATAATTTATGTATCATAATTTATGTATTATACAAATTCATCAAGTTTGCCCTGGTACAGGTAGTTCTAGTTCTAATTGAGAAAGTTATGATTTAATGAAAAGGGGATTAAATAAGTGTATACTTCTTCTCACTCCTTTTCAAATATGTAAAAATCCATTGTTTTCATTTTGTTATAATGGCTGTTAAGGCTACAGTATTCTTGCTTGTTTTGTTTTTTTGCATATTTGAAATAAAATTATATCAATATCAATATCAATGTAGGCTACCCAGCATTAACACAGGGACATTCCGGACAACCATCAACTTTATTTATCTCTTTGAATTATGTCCTTTTTTTCCTCCTCTGCATATATTACTGAGCCTATGTGATGAACGTGGACATAAAAGAAAAGTTGTTTATGTTAGTTAGTTACTAGATCTCACTACATTTCTGGTGTATTCCCTCTGTACGCGTGTATTTTGTATTAAATACATTAAATGGTCAGCAAGGGTGAAACGTCGTTTATGTCTGTCTGGTACTAGTTCTCACTGAATTCGAACATTTATTTCCTCATATCATCATCAATGGGCTGTATTGCATAGCACGTTCACAGTGTGCGCGTACGTGCGTGTTGGAGGGGGGTCTCGTGTAGAGTGGATGCATAGACCCGGGCCTACCGGGGCGCAGTGTAGTGTCCCGGGCCTACCGGGGCGCAGTGTAGTGTCCCGGGCCTACCGGGGCGCAGTGTAGCGTCTCTGCCGTGGCGGAGTGCGTGTGTTTACACCCGCTGGCCGTAGTAGCGCCGCCCTGCCCTTACACACACGAGACACGCACATGAGTGGGCAGGGCCTTGACTGCCTGGAGCGACAGCCAATCACGGGCCAGTAAAGCAATCACTGGCTAGACGGACCCGCCAATGGGCCCGCGCCGCTGTCAGCCCGGCAGCCAATCAGACGCGCGCAAAACGTGGGCACGTGGACTCGTGCACATGTTGACACTCGTAAACTGCCGAGAGAAAGCGCTGGCAAACCAATGAGCGGCCAGTTGGTGTGTGTGAGCTGAGGCTGAGCTCCGTCGACAAGAGTGTGTAACGAGTCTGTCGGTTCAACTACGGGAGAGAGAGGTAGTGAAATAACGTTTCTGGCAACCGTAGCCGCCGCCGCTGCTGCTGTTTCGATATAGTTTAGTTAAAAGGTGAGTGTCGCTCGTGTTTCGTTGTGTTGTATCTAACGGTTCCTGAAGTTAGTTCGGCTGGACTACAGGAATTTCCTGTCCCGGTATAACGTTATCTGGTGTCTCCGGGGGCATTTCGTAGCCTACATGGGCGCTGTTTTTCCCCAGTTTCCTTTGTTTTTCTATTTCTATTAATTGGTTATTATTATTTAATAAGGTGTAACTTGCCAATGGTGTTATATTATCAAAACAATTAAATAGTCAATTGTTGTTTTGCTTATAAATGTGATTTTCTTTTTCGGCATCAGGGTAGTAATCTGACATTTCCTGTGATATTATTGCCCTTGGTACAGACGTACAGTAGTTTACATGTCGGTGTATATATGTATGTGTGTGTATATATGTATGGATGCCGCCGGTGCTGTAGGATTGATTAGTTTCTGCTGTGGCCATCATATGGTTCAGGAGACACAGACACGCAGCGAACACCTGAGACGCAGCCTCATTCCGCCGTGGTCCATACCTGGGTAGACTGAGCCCACAGACACCACGCATGGGGGGGGGGGCATAATCAAATCTAGTTATTGTGTTTTCCCCAAAACGTTTCAGTTCAGACTCAGATACACAAGATTTTGAGAGAAAACAGAGAGAAGACATGTGATGCAAATAAAAATGTGTCTGAAAGGCGAGACATTTTGTCTGTGATAACCGCTGAATGGTTTGTTAGCTTGTTGAAATTAATTATTTCTGGCTCCCTGAAAGTAAGATATTATGTGAACTCAATAAGTGATTCTTGCCTCTGTGTAAGCACATTTTCTCCCCACTGTGTATGAGTGGGATCATAGATCAGCAGAGCAGTATAGGGACTCCAACGTTACAGAGAGAAAGACACATGGCCGGAGAGCTAGAATGTGAAATGTGAGGAAAAGAGAAGGGCTGGTCAGAGAGGAAGGGAAGAGGAGCACCAGCTTGTGTGCATAATGAACAGGATGAGCTAAAGAGCGAGTGGGAGAGAGATGAGAGGCATACAGAAACACTGCCGGAAAGGAAAGAGGGAGGTTAGTGTATGTGAATCCAAGGGGGGATGGAGAGCAAGTCCGAGACAGATGGGAGGGGCTAGAGAGAGCTGGGGGGGGGTAGACTGCCCTTTTCTGATTCCACTACTGCTTACTCTACACAGCACCCTTCCCCCTCACATTTTACTCTCTTCTCCAGTCTCCACTCTCTTCAATGGGAGCCAGACATGCACTACCATTGTGTGCCTACTGCCTACCCCCAATCCCAGTCGCACTCTTCTTCATGTTAAACTAGGCCACTGGTAAACTGGCCCACCATTTTGAATAATTGGGGTTATTATTTTTGGGAGGGAGATTGAAAAAAATGTAGTAGTGCCAAATGGACACGATATTGTTTCTGTATCTCTTTACTCTCTTTCTCTATATCTCTGTCTGCCTGTCTCCATTTGTGTTGCGTTTCATCTGAGTAACAACTTAGGTCATGCTGGCTTTGGGCATTCATCCAAGCCTCTCTGTTTTTCAGTTGAATTGACTGTAATAATAATGTTTCTGTTCTTAACACTGAATGTCTTCTACTTACTTTCAACAGCGATGCAGTCCCAGGGCGGCGCTTCCTCTCAGCCCTCCTTCGACTCACTGAGCTCCAGTGACAGCTTCTTGCTCAGCGACTCTGAGCAAGCAGAGGAGGACATGGACGTCTTCCTGACTGGCAGCCCCCCCTCCGTCATCATCGGCGGAGCAGGCAGGGTCACAACCGACAGAGGCGGGGGTTCAGAGAGCCCTGGGTCCCAGTGGACGTGCGACGGCTTCACCGACAAAGAGGAAGAGGAGGAGTCAGACAGGTCGGAGAGCAGCAGCGGGGCTCGCCTCAGGGTGGAGGAGACAGACACAGCCAGCCAGAGCACCAAGACCCAGGGAGACCTGCTGTTTGCTCAGAAGGTGAGGGAGTTCAATTGTAGACTGGTGGAGGAGAGGGACAGGTGGAGGGCTGAAAAAGAAAGTGATGGTGAGAAGCAGAATAACAGACTTAGGTTCAGTATAAGAGATGGGATGTGTACATAGGGTACCACAGCATCTCATTCAGACAGCGAGGCCTAACCCCAAACCCAATAGTAATCCATCTTCCCTCCCTCCCTCTCTGTCAGTGTGCTGAGCTGCAGGGTTTTGTCAGGCCCCTGCTGGAGTTGCTGAATGGACTGAAGAGGGGACGATTCGACCATGGTAAGCATCCATACCTCATTACCTGCACCTCTCTGTGTTTAAGTGGGAATGTGTGCAAACTGTGGTAGCCGATGTTGTATGCGCTGGACACAGTTGTATATGACCTTTCTGCAGCAGTCTGTATTGATCCAGCCTATTGATGTAGTCTACAGTGCAGTGTGTGTATAGAGAGACATTGTCTAGTGGCTGGTTTATCAGCTCCCATGGCACAGATGCAAGTAGTGTGCTGGATGTTTCTCTGTGATAGAAGTGTTTGTCTTTCTGAACGGACGACACAACCTCTGATGTGATTAGTTTGGTGTGTGCATGTGTGTGAGAGAGAAAGTATGTCTGCATGTGTGCATGCATGTTCCGTGACTATCGAGGCAAACGCTGACTCCTGGATTATGGGTTTCATTGACAGGTCTGAGTAGTTTCCAGCAGAGCGTTGCCATGGACCGAATCCAGAGGATCGTGGGGGTTTTACAGAAACCCAACAGCGGGTAAGATGTCACCCCCACTGTCATTCCAGACTGCTGAAATACCCCCAATGTTCCCATTTTCTCACTAATTACCACTTCTCACCAAACCACCTGTACTCGGACAGTTAAGGCAGGAAAAGGGTTGGAGTTAAGATTGTAAATGATTATTAAATTGTAGTTATAAGAGGCAGTGAGGCAGTCTTCCATTTCAATGCCTTGTCTCCTGTTTCGTGTTTTATTGAAGACTCCTCAGAGTGTTAGAGTACAATTACAGCATTCATCAGCCTTGCAGGGAAACACCAACCATTAGAGGAAAGTTGTGTCTGTATCTATGCCGGATGATAAAGCCCAAAGCTTTGTTATACACGATAATGCTTTTTCCTTATCTGTTCATCACCTTTCTACTTTCTATATTTTTTGTAGGGAGAAGTACCTGAACACTCTGCTGCAGGTGGAGATGATGTTGAAGGTGTGGTTTCCACAGGTCCATACCGACTCTGCCCCGGCAGCCTCCAGCCCCGCCATACCGCCTGATCTCCACCAAAATATACTCACCTCCACCCCTCCACACAAGCACAGGGATCAGTTGCATATTCCTGTCAAGGTGAGAACACATGCATGCATATGCACATGAACACACTCATACACATAAAATATTACTACAAATTGAATCCTATATTCCCCTGCAACTTATTTTCTTGCTCATTTTACAGAAACGCAGACTCAGTTGGACAAGTACGGATTCTCCTACGCCTTCTCCAGTGCTCCTCAAGCACCCTCACATCAGTGGAGAAGGGAATGGGGAGAAGCAAGAAACAAGAAGCAAGAAACATGAAGATAATGAAGGCAAGAGTCCATGTCCACCACTGGCATCAGATGCAGCCAGTGACAGCAAGCTAGATGAGGACAGAAAAGGAAAGGACAATGACTGCAAGGAAAAAGGCGAGTCATCCAACTACAATGCAGGCCAATACTCTGAACCCAGTCTGACATGGGTCCACGTGGCCCCCATTCTGTCCCCACCAAAAGCCTGCCCCTCACACAACGGCACTGCAGTGGCAAGTAACAATGAAAACCAGTTTGTCCCTGCTGTCCCCCTTCTCAGCAGCAGGGGCAGTCCAGCTACACAAGACAGCTCGATCTCTTCCACCACACCCCACAAGCGCCCCAAAAATCAAAAGAAGCCAATCCGGTGCCAAAGCCAGCCTGTTGCTGGGCAACAGATTGAGAGTGAGACCTTGGAGACCTGTCCAGGCCAGTCTCCTCCAGTCACACTTGAGCCTTTGTCCAGGGTTTGCCCCACCCCCTTAGAGACATGATGTACTGAGCACGTGCAGAACCAGCAGTCCAGCTTTGATACACCACCAGGCTGAAGCTGCTGTGAGAGGAAGAGAGGAATATGCATATAAGAAAGAGAGGAAGAATATTAGGCGCTTAGACGTTGAAGACAATGTTTTAAATGATGGATCACAAGCAGTCCCCTTTCGAGACGAGACCACAATTACAACAGTTGTTTCAAGGGGACAAAATATGTTTATATGAATCAAATCTGTATTGATAATCACAATTCCATAATAATCAAAATATTTGCACAAAAGTGGTTCTGTTTGAGGGGTTGTTAAGGAACACCTAAAGCCCAAGGGCTGTTTACAGATTATTGAATAATGACCAAGTCTTTAAATGATCTGCCACAGAGGAGATATTTTTAAGAATTTGGATTATAATTTCTTCTAGATATCATTGGAATCATGATATTCAGGGCAACACGCTCCATCTCCAATTAGCTTAAGTCATAACTCCAGTTACGATTCAACTCAGAGTGAGTAACACAGGGTCAATATGAGCAAACTGTTTGATTCTAGTCTTATGGCAGCAGATAACAGACATTATCTTTGCTTGTAGATAGAAATTAATTACCTGGCGTGAAGAGGAATAGCGTTGAAGCAGTCATTCAAGAACCTTTTAGCTAGTGATTGGAAAAATACAGTGTACAGCATCTATGTGTGGCGCATAAGAGTCATCTGGGACTGAAGAGGACACACACAGCGGAAAACATGATGTCATCAACTCACGAATGTAATCCAAGACCTGTTCGGGCACTTGGTTGGCAGATCTGTGGCGATGTATCAAGAGAAGTGACAACAAAGCGATCAGAGGTCACAGTAACTTAGTATCATGCTGTGGATCAGATGTTTCCTCCCAGTCCCAAACCGTACGGGGGAAGTTACAAACTGACTGGCTGTCAGTGCCATTAAGATCCAAGGAAGACCAGTCTGATCAAAAACAATAACCACTCAAAGACGGATGACTCTTGAGTCCCACAGTTAATTTATTCATGTGTTGATCTGACGCTGCATTTATTTATTATTTGTATTTATTTATTGGGCAGCTGAATTTAGCCTGCTGTGCATTTGCATAGTTTGGTCTACAATGTTTGAGAGGCAACTGGGAAAATGCTGTATCAGGTTGTTAGTGGATTTTCATAGGGAAAAAGACGGAAATGAAAACTAATGATTGGACTACTGTGCCTTTACCAAATAGGATGTGTTCTGAAAAGCACTTGGTGCTTCCAATGCATTCATACTGCATTTTGATTGTTTGCTTGTATTTCATACAGTCAATCACAAAAGCCTACATCTAGTCTTCATTCTTACCTGGCTTCCATTTGTCTGTTGAGTGAAGTTACAGACCGCTCCGACACCAACGGCAACATAAACTATCTACTGCTTCAAAGCCAGTAGCCAACTATAGTCTTCTGTCTAAATCAAAACTGCCTATGATTCTAACTTTTACATGTACCAACAGCAGTGGCTAATTTATGTTTAGTGTGAACGTGTACTCTTTGGGCCTTTTCATTTGGTTCTGCTGAATAGAGAAATAGACTGAACTGCACTTATCTCTGGTGCTCTTGAAAACTTGAAAAACAAAGGAGGAAATCTAATGAAAGGGAGGTAATCTTTATTTTGCACCAACATCTTCTGCTGCTATTGTAGTCCAATTCCAGTTGTAAACCAGATGTTTGATATGAGGATCTCTATTCGGAAATCTGCTCACAATATTCTGTAGCATGGTTTTAGCTATATTGGAAAAAGTACTGTAGATATTAGCCTAAAGTATTTTTAAATTGGTATGAGCGGTTAATAAAGTATTTCCCTGACTAAAAGGGGAGATATCCTCCGCAAAGTATTAATGAAATACATGTACCAGATCCTCCAACAAGCACCACATGCGAACACAGAGCCACTGGCAGCCTCCATATTACTGTCTATATTTCTGAATAAGGAGTGTCAGGAGCCCTCAGCCCTCAACAGACCCAGAGTCAGATTGTTCTACCCTTAACCATGATAGTAAGACGTGTTAGCCGCTGACTCTTAATCAGTGGCTGGGGGTTTCTGCTGCTGTTTTTATACCGTTGTGGTATGACAAGTGAAACCAATTGCACTTATTTTTCTTTGTTGATGTCTTTTTCATGTATGTTTTCTACTGCAGCGACCACTGCTGATTGGTCAGAAATAATATGTCTTGTTTATTTTAACTGCCTTCTCTTATATTGTAGTAGCTGACTGTAGTTCCTCCTTCCTCTTACCTCTCCTCCCCTCCCCCACTCAGCTGCATTCGTCTGCCCTTGCCCTCTTCCCGAGTCTCCTTCATCTTCCAACAATCCCTTACTATGTTTCTTTCTCTGTCTTTCTCTAACTCCACATGATATTACTCTTCTGGCTACTTTTTTTCAATAATGATACAAAAAGAAAAAAAAATCTTTTAATAAATGACACATTTTGGAAAAAAACGACAACAAGCTGGGCTGTTTTTGTCCGTGTTGTGTTCGTATATTCATGCACATGTTCAGTGCATATGCTGCTGTTTGTGTTTTCGCTATAATGATTTCACTTCATTTGTAGACAGACGTGTGACTCAACGGGGTGCAGATTTAGAGACATTTTGGAGGATGGGGGTGATGAAGAAAAGGGTAGAGAGAAGGAGGGGTGGCAGGGTTTGTGAGACTGAGCCTCAGTAATCTGGTTGGTTTTAGTGGGAAGGGGGGGGGCGTTCTGATCCTCCAACCAGCTGCTACTATGGACTGCACACACTACTGTAGTTTATGTGTATGTGTGTGTATGGGGGGGGGTTGTACGTGAGCGTTATTTGATTGTTTACCACAGTAGATCAAAGAGTAAATACGTCCTATACCTTGAAGAGAAGAGCCTGACCCCGTAGCTCTGGTGGGGTTGTGTGTAGTCATGTTACGGTACTGTAACAGGAGCTGCCAGACGGGGGCTGGTTTAGCCTAATCTCCAGACCCAGGCGTGGTGATTTTAGTTCCTCTGAAAGAGATCAGAGGGAGAAAGTCAAAAGTATTTACCTCACACTGATCGGTCCAACTAAGGTCTTCTGCTGCTCTTCTCTAAAATTAAAATGGAATGGGGACACCGTGCTAGTAACTTGTGTTCTGACATGAGGGGAGGTTTTCTATCCCAGATCCTAGTAAAACCTGAAAACCTCCAACACGTGCTAGTGAGTTGTAATATTACATATCACGAATAAGTGTGATTTTCACATCAGAATGTTTAAACCCCAAACAAAGCTGTGCACCCATATTATTAATGAAATAATTTTAGAAATCCAACTATTATTTAAATGATATTTTAGATCTAAAGTGCTGAAATGTTGTTGTTTTTCTCCCTTGCCAGCATCATCCATGGATAGTGTTTCTGCATTGGCACGGGATAAAGACATTTTGAGAGGGTGTGGTTTTATTTCTCCCTGCTCAGACGGGATGGAAACGTGCCAAGTCACACACAAACATACGCACGGTCAAAAACACAGATACACACACGTGCACTACTCCCTGCTACACACTCAGTCACACTGACTGATTTTGTGATTCTGTGATGGGCCTGCCTCTGACACACTGACTGTACTGTTTCAACAACAAAGACAGCCTCCCCTGCACCTCCCTCTCAGCCCCCCCTTGTATCCATGCAGTTTTTAGCAGAGAGAGGCCCTTGCCCCCCCCCCTTCTCCTCTGGAGGATGGAAACCAGGGGCAAGAGGAAAAGGATGGGAAGAGGATGCGTGGAGGGCACTGTGAGGAGACCTGACCTGACTACAGTTTTGGGGACTGTAGAGGATATTTGCTTTTGTTCCTCTCATTATTTTAGTTTTTTATTATTAGCCAATTTAGCATGATTGTTCTATAACTGTTAAAGCGTTATTGTTGTACTCATTGTACTCATGTTTTCATTTTACTGATTTAAACAAAGTATCCTACAAGCATGTGTTGGATTAGTTTAGCATGTGTCTGTGCATCAATAGGATTGCACATAATGGACTTACTGCTCCTCTCATCCCTTGTTACGTCGGTTTTAATTGAGGTTCCACATCCCTTTATTGGTTTTAACGGTTCAATGATTTAAGGGTGTTGGTCCATTTCCACTGCATCTGAGAGCTTGGAGGAAGGAGTGAGACCATGATGTGCTTACTCACTTATTCTAAAATCCCCCCCCATAATTCATTTGCTGCACTCAAGTCAGACTCACGCGAGGTGAAGCCACACTGTAACTTTACAACTACGCACACAGGCATCCCTTCACACAAAGACATGGAGGAACACACACACACACACACTCTTACTCACCCCAAGTCCTCAGGGGGTTTAAGCGCCAGCTAGTCCCAAAACAGCCTCGGTCCTCATTAAAAATGCACAGTGGCCAGTCCTGCAACGGAAATCAGAGCTACTTTCCAGCCATTTCTGCCATGCTGGAGCTTAAAGCGAAGAGAGGCCTTGGTGTGGGGTTGAAGCCATTCTCCCCACCATCTGTGGTCCCCATCATCGTGATGTCATTAACAGGGGACACAGTAAAGACAGAGAGCCAGGACTACATTTTCAAGGACACACGTGTATCTCATGACATTGTGTCTGAT
Source organism: Diretmoides pauciradiatus (assembly GCA_900660315.1). Classification (NCBI taxonomy): domain Eukaryota; kingdom Metazoa; phylum Chordata; class Actinopteri; order Trachichthyiformes; family Diretmidae; genus Diretmoides; species Diretmoides pauciradiatus. The sequence continues at coordinate 2,086 of CABFOS010018404.1, read as the reverse complement.
ATTTGGGGCAAGGCCGAGCTACAGGCAAATAACATCCTCATCAGTTTCTTTGGCCTGAATGTGTTTCTCTTTAGCCTGCTCGTAATGACGCCATCTTCCACGAACAGTCAATTATTGAAGAACTTTGAGTGAGAGGGAAATACCCAGTGGGATATATTGAGAATAGGAGACATGAATTAGAGGGAGATAGAAAGTAAAACTGTAGGAAAAAGAAAAGTGGGTAGAGAAGCCAGAGTAGCCAAACAGAGGGGATTAAGAATGAGAAAAAGAAATAAAGGCTTTACTTTCTTGGTATAGCTTGAAATTCAGTACATGCACGCCCACATACAGACATGGGCACATGTCTCTCTCTCTCTCTCTCTCTCTCTCTCTCTCTCTCTCTCTCTCTCCCCCACACACACCCACACACACCCACACACACCCACCCCCCAACACAAA
>CABFOS010018387.1:1886-14916 GCA_900660315.1 Diretmoides pauciradiatus | reverse complement strand
CATGATTCCAGAGGACACCAGTTACAACAGCGACGCTTTTGGGGAAATGGTTCGGAGCTTTTCATTGCCGTGATATGTAGAATGAATCCTGGATATCCCCAGTAAAATACCTGCATTATTACACATGTTAATATGCTTATCCACGAGGGATTTTACATCAGATCTTGTGTGTTTGAAACTTTAATTGGTAAAGAGACTAGATGTTCTTTGCCTTACATTACATTTAGACCTTTAATCCTTCTCTCCTCCCTTCTCTCCCCCTCTTTCTGTCTCTCTCCGCCTCCAGATGAGTTCACCTCTCACCCAGCTGAGGCTTCAAACACCTTCAACCCCTCAGATCACCGCCACCATCAAAGAAGAGCCCCCTTGCTCTACCCCAGCGTCCTGTCAATTCTCCAGCAAGCTCTCCCCGCTGCAGAAACACTGCCTGATCCCAACGACTGTCTCCACCACGACCACTACCACCACGATGGGCCCTGTAGCGCCCACTGTGGACAAAGACAAGATGTTGCAAGAGAAAGATAAGCAAATAGAGGAGTTGACCAGAATGCTGAGGCAGAAACAGAGACTGGTGGAGGCGCTCAGGATGCAGCTGGAGCATGGGAAGAGAGGAGGAAGAGTACGAGAAGGAGGAGGAGGAGGAGGAGGAGGAGGAAGAGCAGGAGGTCAAGTTACAGAGCCTGTGGTTCTCGTAAGAGTAAAGGAAGAACCTCCTGATGTGCCCAACATCCCTCTCTCAATATCCCCCGCTCCCTTATCTGTCCATCCTCCATCCCCGCCTCCACCACCATCCCTCCCATGTGAGATGGATGTTACCAAGGCAACCATCAAACAGGAAGCCATTGAGGCAGAGGAGACTGTGTCTGAAACTGCCATGCTATCACCAGACTCTCAGGGATTCCTGCAGTCCTACTCCCAAACACAGGAGGCGCAAAAGCAGATTCATTCGCAAATCAAGCCGGAGCAGACGAGCACACAAACGCAACAACAATCGCAACACCAGCAACAACAACAACAACAGTTACGTCTGCAGCAGACAGCTCTGCAGCTGGCTCAGCAGCAGGCCATCCAGAAGCTGCTGCTCCAGCAACAGCAGAACATTCAGAACCAGCAGCAGACACTTCAGAGCCACAATCAGATGCTTGAGAACCAGCAGAACCTGCAGAAACGTTCTCAGCAGAGGAAGAAGAAATCCCACAAACAGCAACTCAAACAACAACAGCAGCAGCAGCAGCAGCAGCAACTGTTGCAATCGCAACAGCAGCAGTCTAAGCAACAGCAACAGATACAGCTGAAGCAACAGATTCTAATGAAGCAACAGCAGTCACTGTTACAGCAACAAGTGAAGCAACAGCAGCAGCAGCATCCGAAACATCAACAAACAAAACAACAGCAGCAACAAATCCAGATAGAGACAAAGATGCAGCTGAAGCAGCAACAGTTGTTGCAGGCAAAGCAACAGTTGCTAATACGACAGAAACTGCAGGCACAGCAGCAGTCACAGGTCAGGGATGGGTTACACAATATCATCATCTTTTGGTTTCAGATTTCCTCAGCATGCCTTCTTAGCTATAATGTACAATTAGTTAATATTACTGTACATAGATCATCCTCTAAAAATGACTGCTGGTCTTCTACAGGCGTCTCAAGTGTACCTCAACCAGCAGTCAGGCTCCACCCCCTCCTTCCCACTGGACCTCCTCAAGACCGGCTCCACCCCGACCCTGGTCACTGACAGCAACGGTAACCACTTCCTGATTGCACTGACCAATCACATGACCAGCCATCAAGGAACCGACACGCCTGACAGCAAAGCAACCAATCACATCACACTGCAGGTATATAACTCACTTTGTTTCACTAACAGCTATTTTCTGATGCACTCTTATTGCTTGATTATTTATGAATCTACTAACTATCCATTGTCTCTATTTTTATTTTTATTTCATTTTTTTTTTAAATTCCATTAGCGACTGCAATCTACTCCAACCAAGCTCCCTAGCCAATCGCCTCCTCAGCCGGCCAATGTTGATAACCAATCCAAACGGAGGATATCAATGGGAGTTTTGAAACAACAAAACAGAAGGGTGAGTTAAAAATAATGAAAGATGTGATTTTTAAAGCAAATTTCAATCTAATATGTGTGTGTAACACATGGCTGGGATAACACTGCTAACAGTGCTATCCTGGAGGGATTTTGTTATATGAAGATTTGTATGCTTTCTTAATCATTCATGTTTTTTGAAATGGAGTTTAACACGTCGTTCATATATCATGCTAGTGCGAGACGTTTCTGGACAGGACATTTCTGTCATCAGAGATATCCATTGAACGGCAGGTGTTAGGTTAAAGGTAGGGTAGGTAAGTTTGAAAATAATGCTACTCGTTCCTTCAGCCCTCCTGTTATTAGGTAGGTAGGTAGACAGACAGGTACTTCGTCCATCAGTGTCTGATGTAGTAGTGATTGGGGGGTGGAGCCGCCGGGATCCATGGTCTTGAGATCCCGCCCATACACCTGTCCGACTCTATCGCGAGCACAATCACAGCTGTCGATCATGACGTCAGACCCACTTTTTATCCAAATAACTAATTAAAACCAAACTTATCAGAACAACGAACACTTGAACATACATCAGCGTGATAAGAACTACGTAAAATGACAGAAACTATCTTTGTTTTAGTTTGGCCCATGTCCCATCCCCTAACACGCAGAGGGCGGGATTTATGACCAGCCAGTCACCAGGGGGCGATTGAGATGTTTTGGCTTCACTTTTGTGGAGCTGTCATGTCGTCCATCTTTATATACAGTCTATGCTTTAAGATTTAAACCTAATGGGTCCCCATCACGCTCTTCAGTCTCAGCCAATCTTACCGGCACCAAGACAATAACAGAACAGTCCGTTAATGTTCCGCAGAGATAGCCATAAAGACGAGAGTCCATGAGAACTGTTCCAGTGAGACCCATAACAGTGCAAATTAATGATGTATGCGGTGTAAGACACTGACAGCAATCCTTGATAAGAGCAGCTGACAGTTGCCTAATGTATTCTGATGCTGATTATTATTGCTCTAATTACTCGACGACATCCTCCATTACTATGATTTATGTTGTTAACAGAGGAGGAGCAAAGTCTCTGTCTCATCTTGGCTAATTGAGATGTAGTCTCGACAGTGTCTCTGTCGAGGGCAGGTGGGCTGGAGCTGTTGGCCTTTTGGGCAAAGCCTGCTGTGAAATGTCACATTTGGGTTTTGAATGAAGCGCTACACACATCGCTGTTGTCCGCCATCTTTCTTTATCTCATTAGTGTTTTTTTATTTGGGGTGGTCTAACGTTAATTGAGTGAACTGAGCTCGTGACTTGAAGCCCCATATGTGACTAGTGCTGGTCCCCTGTAATGAGGACTTATCTCACCTCTCATTTCACGTGTTTGCAGAAAACGGAACTTAAAGTGTCCACAGACCAATCCCAGCAGGGAGTCGCTCAGTCTTTTTCAGCGCCACCCAATCTGCAGCCTTTCTTCCTGAACCAGGAGACCGCCCCCTCACAGAAAGACGCCTTGTCACCTTCTTCTCAAACTGTAAGCAGATGCACAGATTTCATTTCAGTGTGATTTTACTTTTGTAACCATCCAACCACATTGCATCACATTACATTTAGTAATAAGACTGGACACACGATGTCCGATATATCGTGCATCCCTACTATGTATCCCTCTGTAGGTATATTTAGGATGCACGATACTGCAGTGATGGCCGATGGCTGATTAGTTCCATGGTCATATCGACCAAAATCATTGCCGATGCTGTGTGTGGATATCTGTGCAGTAGCGATGCTGCAGTCTTGAGTGGTTAGCGGCCGATGCAGATGGGATTACCGATATATAGTGCATCCGTATTTCTTTCTTTTCTTTACTGCCAGGAGTTGGTTTGGGGGAGGGTTTAATGTGTGTATATAATGTGTTATTTCTATAAAACCAATAAAAATATGTGGGGGGGAAAAGAAAAAAAAGACTGGACACACAAATCTGATTCTGCTCACATTGTCGTTGGATTTTCAAAACCAGATTTGAAAATGAATGTGTTCAAATTAAGTGTGATCTTTGTGAACACATCTCAAAAAGTGCATTGAAATGATGAAATATTGAAATAAAATGCAGTATATTTGTAAGCACGGACAATTAAGTGCATCAAGCGAGCCAACCACTTGTTTCCTTGCTTTTTGTCTTCACTTTTTGGTCTTCTCCCCTCTTTATCCTTCTCCCCCTCCCCTCTCCTCCAGGAGGAGGTGTACCCTGGTCTGGACCACGATGCCTTATTCAATCTTCTGTCTCCAGCTTCCATCAAGACAGCCACCTCCTCACCCGGCGACAAAGTACGGTACACGTCTGATTGTGTTGTTACATACCTGTTCATGAGCAGCTGAACATCTCGCTCATCCTTGATATTACATTGTATTTTATTATGTTAAGCTACGATACCCTACATCACGCTGAGCTGCGTTGCCTTGTGTTGCAGTGCATTGAATTTGGTTGTGTCGCATTGCATCATGTCTTGTCACATCACTTTAGTTCTCAGTTCTAACTGAACAGTGTTGTTCTCTCTGTCTGGTCTCAGGACTCGGAGCATATGGATGACTTGTTTGACATCATTTTTCAGACTGGAGGTAAGATACCATACTACAGTCAGCTCTGTCCTATAGTACCTAGTTAGTAATTTATTCACGCAGTTCTCATTTGACGTTTGGTATTGATAACACCGCAGTAATATGAGTCTTTATTCTGGGGCCATTATAACATCATTCTCTTTTTTTGTTCTCAGAAATCTCTACCTTCAAACCAGCACCAGACCCCTCTTTGGACCATCTAACTCCCAACTCCCCCATCCCCTCCCCTCCTCCCTCCCCACTCCAGCTGGTGCTATCTCCCCCTACCCCACCCAACTCTGACACCCCACAGGCCCCACCCTCAGCTCACAATGAACCACAGACCACAGAAGACAAACAACAGCTCAATAATACAGGGGGTGGACGCCTGGAGGACTTCCTGGAAAGCACCACCGGCAAGCCTCTGCTGGGGGCGGAGCCTGGTGGCCCGTTGACTTTGATTGATGACCTCCACAGCCAAATGCTAAGCACGCCCAGCATCCTGGACCACCCCTCGTCTCCCATGGATACCTACGAGCTGGGCTACATGGCGGCTGACCCTTCTGGAGGGCTGGGCTTTGGAGAGCAGGGCCTGGATAGTATGGACTGGTTGGACCTCACCATGGGAGAGGGGGGGAGTGAGGAAACCTCCACCCTGGCCCCACTGGGCCCCCAAACACCCCCCAGCATCTTTTCCACTGACTTTCTGGACAGTACTGATCTGCAGATACACTGGGACTCCTGCCTATAGCCTATGGCAGTCTTAAAACGCTTTGTCGTATATGACACATGCATGCACTTACACAGATGCATATACACATGCACACAAACATGTAATTGATTGCTGAGGCAGATGTTTGATTCTAAAGCACTCTCACTGTATCTTCTCATACGCTGGTATGTTACACCTTTATTACTCATTTAGGTAGACACACATACACACTGTATTATTGATTTTATCAGGCAGGTCCTATATCCATACCTGGCTGGTGAAGCAACGGCTTTGTCGCATCAGATGATTACTTTATGGATTTTAACTGAACCATTTAGCTGTTTGCTCACCTTTAGGTTAATCTCACGTGTCACCATAGAGTCAACAGGTATATTTGAAAATATATATCTGTCTATTTATTTAACCTTTGTCTAAAAAGAACATAAACTCTCTCTGAGCTGCCTTTGTAGTAGTGATAATCAATATTTTGCCTCTTTATAGCTAGCCCAATAGCCAAAGAGAAGGTGAAAGATGATGATCAGTAGCACAGCAGGTTATAGTGTAGAGATGAGAAGGCCACAGTGACGTAATCTGAACATGCACAGTAACTTTCAATGAAGTAATAGTTAACCATTTTACTGTACTGTATTTCACTGTTTCCTCTATAGATTTTTGTTGCAGTAGTTTTGTTTAATTTGGACTCTTCTGCAGCTTACACCACTGAAACATTTCTTACCTCTGGTACTTTGTAATGATGAAACTGAAATTATAATTGGCCCTTATTACTGCTTTGGGGGGAATTCAGTATATATGAATGAATAATATATATTATTCATTATTTTACATGCGCTCCAACAGTGGGGGTGTTTTTTTTGGGGGCGATAGTTCATTTCTGAGTAAAGAAAGTGGACTAGATCTTGTTTGAGTTTCTAGAATTGGTCAGTTGGTTCCATTGTGCCAGACAAGCTAATTCACTAGAAAAGTAACGAGGGATTTGGACATATTTTGGGCCATGTTTGGGCTGGGGAATCCAATGCATCTTAGTACCATTTACATAAGATGCAGTAAAACCAAAAATGACTCTAAGTCAGTTGACAAGAAAGGCTCCAGTGTTGCAGTCCAGTGACCAGAGTATGGGAGGACAGCAGGAGGAGCCTGGGCTGAAATCAGAGACACTGTAGTGATTGAACATGAACTTTTTTGTAGTATTTCAGCCGTTTTTTTCATTCGAGATGGCACACAACATTACAAAGGGTCACAATAAGTTAAAGTACTTGGGCTAGTTACAAATCTAGTGTCTTTTTTGTATCAACCTAAGTGGTTTTGAGGTGTTTTGCTCTCATTTGCTATGCATTAGTTCCTGAAATCTTCCAGAGAAAGATAACAAGAAAATGAAATGTTTGATAACAAATATTTTTATTTTTGTGTATTTCAGAGTGTTATTGGTATTTCAGAGTGAAATGTGCTTTGGAAATGTTTTAAGATGTCACATGTGAAACTGATGGTCTTAAATTTTGGATTGAAAATATTGCTGCATTACAGTATGTATGTACATTGTTCTAGTCATGATATGGTTTTGTATTTATATTTCATAAGTGAATATCTTTTTTTATTAAGCCTTCTGAATGTAAACATGCAATAGTAGTATTACTTATGTTAATCCTACACAGTTTGATGCATACTCACGTTTCTGTATAGCAAACACCAATAGGCATTTCAAGTACCTTAGGACATTTTTTGGTATTGAACACTGCAGCAGCTTTCATACTTACTTCCTCTGTGTGTGTGCACTGTTTTCTAATGGAGACACACAACGCACACACACGCACGCACACACACAACGCGCACACACACACACACAACGCACACACACATGCACACACACCACATACAAAAGAGAGGGAAACTGCTGCTGCTGCTTCATACTAGATGTTTGCCAGATACTGTATTAGGATGAAATACACTGTTGATAAGGCTTATGATTTTATTGTTGCTGTTATTATTTTACTGCCCTGTACTGTATCAGTACCTTTGCCAATTGGGAAAAGAGATTTTACTTAAATCCTTTTTGAGAACTTGCAATGCTTTAATATACCAGTTTAGACACTGAAAACATGTATTATAATGCACATTTGTGAATGTACTTTTGATTTTAGTGCTTTTTTCTCTGTCGTAGGCAATGGAACACTCTAGCAGGAGTTTCTGTGTACTGTGACAAATTGCATTTTCCGACAAAATGTCTGTATTCTGAATCCTAAACCCATTTTTTTGAAGCCTTGGAGAATTGTACAGTATGTTACTACAAACACACACACACAAGTTCATTTTTGCATCACTTTCTTGATTGACTGTTTATTTCACAGTTTTCCGCTTATGTCACCACAAACATACTGTACCATTAGTAATCATTTTTCACTTTGTGTGCAATGTAGACTTTCCCTCATTTGCCTGAATTCAAAATCAGCCTCTAAAATCTTCCAGAGGGCTTTGCTGATGAGATCACCAGACTACAAAATAGCATTAAGCAATGTGGCGGAACACATTCAACAGATCGGAATATAAAATCGATCGAGTTTCAGGTCACGTGTGTTCAGTTTCAACCCCAGTTACTACAGAGTTTGCTAGTAGAGTGCCCATGGATTGCCGACACATTGTGGCATCTGTTTGCATCCGCCCTCGTAAGAATCCCATTGATGTTTTGTTTTTTTGATGACCTCCCAAATTGATGGGGATGCAAAATGGCACAATTGGAAGCAACCCAAACAGGCTCTAATATCCTTCTCTATGGAGGACTATAGGGTATATACTGTGGCATATAAAGGTGTGGGGTGAACTTTGGGTTTTATTATTTGTCCAGTACAACTTCCTTGATTTTCTGACTTTGCACTTACAGTGGTCCTGCTGATTAAAGGAAAACACTGACAGTTTGGAAAATAAGCTCTTGGATTAATTTACTATTATGCAACAAGAAAAATGGTTTCAGTTCCGTGAGTAAGTGAGTTAGCTCTGTATCATCTCAAATACAAAACAAATGAAATGGCTGCCACTCTTCTCCTTGCATGACAGTGAATTAGTCAAAGGGATTATTTGCCATGAGGTGATGGTGATGTTGTATGGAGGTATCTAATGACCAGTCAGCCACTACCTGACAAACTTGGGATAAATAATGCTACTGAAATGACTTCAAATAGTTGAGAGAAGATGAGATGTGCTTGATTTCATTCACCTCGCATGTGGGGTCCTTGTGTTACAGTACATTGAGGCTTGAGAAGTGCCTGGCATGATGAATCAAACACACCTCAAGTCTGTCAAACGTTTGAACCCTTGTCAAACAGTTTGTATTTTCCTGAGTGTTTTTCTGCTGTATTTTTAGCTACTGAGCTGCTTCGTGTCAATGATTGTTAAAGCGATGTGTGAAAACATCACGGGATGTTAGGGGTCTGACTATGATGGGGAGGGGACGGATGGGAAAAGCTTTGAGCTTCATGCGTAATTACAATGTACATTGTTTTTCCCCCTGAAAAAAGGGAATTTATTAAAAAATGAGAAATAATTTTGGCATTTGTGCTGTTTTTGCTGCAGTTGAGCTACAAAGTGGTTTCATTTGTTATCCCTCTCTCTTCTTTCAGTCCAGCAGCATCCCCTTACATAATATATGATTCCCATCCTTAACCTTACGTTCCCATGTGACTTAACCTACAGCTGGACAGGGGGCTCTGAGAGAGTGCATGACAAAGTGAGAAAGACAGTGAGATGATGAGGGAGAAGGCTGCCGTGAAGAGAAATAATCAGCCCATCTGAGCAGCACGTCTGTCTAAATTTACCCCATTGACACGGTAGATAACAGGAGCAGGATGTGTCCTATTATGAACATGCTTTGGTAATTAAACCGCAGGGCGCACGTGTTCACTAATTAGAGCTATTGGGTTTTCTCCAAGTAATTACAAACCGCACTTCTAATTGTACACTTGAAGGACACGCTTTTTAAAATTCTTTTCATATTTGGAGCAGATGCTGTGGCAAAGTCGGCTTACATTTCATGGACACAATTGGCTGTCCTTCGTTGCAAATGTAGAGTAGCTTGGTGAAATAATCATGGCGTTGAATGTTTGGTCAAGTAAGGGCGTGTGTCCACATAGCGTTTTTATACTGAGCGCCAGCATCTTTTTCAATTGTTCTCAATGAAGAGAGAGCGTATGCGGCCTCCTAGAGAAAAAGCGCGTTGTGGCTCACTTCCATTGTGTTGTGGCTAATTTGTGTTGGCCCTTTTTTTAATGTGTTGTCACTTTTATACCACAGTACAGAAGAGGAAGTCATTATCCGTGGTTCGTTTTACAGTCCAATTGGTTTGCTTAAGGTATTTGCTTTTACAAAGGCGATAGCTTGCTTGCCGACAGAAACTAAATTCATGCACACGCCCAAAAAACCGCTGGGATGAATCCATCCCCAGCGCCCTGCTAGCGCTTTTCTGCCAGAGAAAAACGCTATGTGGACACACACCCTAATAAGACAAACTAGGACGCAGTTATTTGTCCATGAGATTTTTGTTGGTTTGATGTTACTGTGATGTTTGATGACCTTCTGCGATATTCAAAACAGTCTTATCATTCTGTGGCCTTGAACTACATAACTAAACATAACTAAACTAAACATAGCCGTACAAACACGTAAACATGCAAAATTGGAGCTTGTCTCTGGTGACCGGAGAGTTGTTCTACAATTATGTTATTTTACAGTAAAGCAGGTAATATCTCTTTGGTTAAACACACACACACACACACACACACAGCTATAAGGTTGCGTAATAAATATCAAACGCTACTGTGAGTGTGGTTCAGCACAGAGCTGGTGAAATGTAAAACACACAAAACATGGAACCATCCACAAAATCCTACACACATAAACAAGCGTACACACACACACACACACACACACACACTTGGGTTAAAATGTGCAGTGAGCAGGAGGATGATAGAACTGTAGTGTTGTGAGAAGTGAGTCACAGGAGGGTGGACGACTAGATAACTCTAGGGTACAGGAAGAGAGAACACACACGCACGCACACACACATACACGTCCACATATGAATGGTCACACACACAGACACCCTTGTGAGAACCAAATATGGGTGGGCATGTTAGGGAGGCGTGAGGCCTGCTGGTTGATTGGCTGATAACAACTCCTTAGAGACTAATGGAGGGGAGCAGAGGGGAGCAGCACAGTTGGCCTCCCACTGAAAGCTATAACAATCCACTGTGTGCATAAACAGCTTCCAAATCTACATTATTACACAATCGGGATTGGCAATGACTGCTGATTGTTTAAATGTGAAAGCCCTAAATAGCTTGATTTTCCTGTCATGCCCCCTGGAGTATTCATCAAGTACCAAACTACAGTAGAAACACAATTGTATCAGGATCATACTGCTGTTGATTCTGTTTCCTTTATTTATCTAAGACACTTGTTAAAGTTGGATGTTGAACATGTCTAACTTTAGCCGCACTGCTTGTTATTTCAATGTCAACATCCATGGTTTCTCAAGCTGAACTAGATGGTGAAACTGCTCCACTGTCAAGTAAAAATAGTTGTTTAAACAGGCATTATCTAGGCAGAGCCCCCGGACCAGATGATCTCTCCATGCTCTGTTCTCCCTAGGAGGTTGTCATGTACCCACAACTTTCTTTTAACTTTTATTTTCAAAGTTACCTTCCCCTATCCTCCCGTTGTTCCTCCAAGTTCTAGCTAATACTAATTAGATAGGCCACAAGCTGTTGTCAAACTGTAACTGTGTTAGGTCAGATCACAGCTGAGCTTTGAAGCATCTGATCACAGCCTTACACACATTCAGTGGCCAATAGTGTCAGACTGTGGTTGTATTGGGCAGCTCCCAGGTGTGAATGTGTAACTGTGTGAGTGAAGAAGGGCGTTGCTGAAAAAGAGCATTCGTGCTCAGCAAAAGTACCCTGGGTAAATAAAGGAATTTTTAAAAATCCCAGTTGGGTGCCTTGCTCAAGGGTGCCTGTAAGGTAGGTGTTTAATTTCCATGCCTCCATACTCCCAGCTGGTCCAGTGATTTAAACCAGTAACCTTCCAGTTCATGCAAAAAAATGGAAAATCACAAAAAAAAAGAATAGTCAAGGCTAGAATAGTTCAGGGTCGATCTGTTATAGAAATAGAAGCCCTGAGGATAGTCTTTACCCTGATTATGGGAACAAATGTGACGCTGCTAGATATGAAGCGCAGTACTGTTGGGATCACTAGAAAGTGGAAATAGCTATAATCACAGTAATCTGGTATTAGGGCTTTTTAACAATAGTTACAAAAGCATGTGCACTGCCTGAACATGCTTTCTTCCAATGAGCACACCCAATATGTAGGATAGTTAGCAGCATAGAAGCTGTTTTTCATAAACCATGGTTAGGTGTGCTTCATGGGAATTACCAATATGGCTGGAATGAGTTTTTGATTATATTGCTTGGCTGAAACGACCTGTTGTATAATTGTCTCATTTACTGTGTTATAGAGCGTTAGTCTGTAGCCTGTAAAAGATCCTGATTGTTCATCGAGTTTTTACTCCATCACTTCAATCTTTCACTTCTCGTGCATGTGTGTGTGTGTGTGTGTGTGTGTGTGTGTGTGTGTGTGTGTGTGTGTGTGTGTGTGTGTGTGTGTGTGTGTGTGTGTGTGTGTGTTCCAATCAGATTTTGGGGCGGCAGAGCTCTGCACTGGCACTCACTTGTGGACGATAAAAAGATTAAAATGGCTCAATGATGGAGTCGGTTGGTTGCCTTCCTGTCCAACAACATGGAAAGTTGATGGTTTTTCCTCCCCCCCCCTCCACCTCTGCTACCCCTCTGCTACTGTCCTACACAGCACTGTTGCAACGTGTTGATTTTTGAAGACCACACATATTTTCCTTTTCCCTTGCATTCATGGGTCAATCACAAAAACGCATGGCCAAATTCTACTTTCATCCATTATCTCTGTAATGTCTGCTGGCAGTAAACATGTATTTAAAAACATCCAAATCACTTCGTAGGAAAGTTCAGTTGTGGATTATTTCTTGGGGACAAAGTAAGAGTTTATGTTGCACAGCTGAACTATCTTCACGATGAGACAAAAACACTTTAACAGGGATGTTTCCACGCTGGAATCTTCAAGTGCTTCACGCTGTTCAGCCGACTTATACGATCGGTAATGAGATTCCTTTGGCATTCACTGTCTCCCATGTAACACTTGCTAAATCAAACGTCTGCCACAGTCTGTGAGTAACCATTACACATAACATTATTTTCTTTGAAGGTGAGAAACTGTTAAGGCTTCATTTATTGTATCTGTGTCTACTTCTGGCAAAACAGAATTATGTTTTGATCCAGGTTTTCATCCATTTTGATCCATGTCAGTGTAATTCAGGTAGTGTTGTTGCATCATCTAGGTTGTTTGCGGGATCGGCGTTCTTCCAACTCAGAGCCAATCACATCTCTCTCCTCTGCAAAGTTATCTTCCTGTCTCTAACAGGATTTTCTCCAGACCTCTTGAGCTGGAGGTGAAGCTACGTGAGAATAGATTTACACGGATGTACATGAACTGTACACACATACACACACACACACACACACACACACACACACACACACACACACAAAAGAATAACTGACCTGTATGTAATGGAATTT
>CABFOS010018314.1:16343-31166 GCA_900660315.1 Diretmoides pauciradiatus | reverse complement strand
CACACGCCCGTTCTGAACACACGCCCGTTCAGAACACACGCCCGTTCAGAACACACGCCCGTTCAGAACACACGCCCGTTCAGAACACACGCCCGTTCGGAACACACGCCCGTTCGGAACACACGCCCGTTCAGAACACACGCCCGTTCGGAACACACGCCCATTCAGGGCCCGTGCAGTGCCTGTGCGAAATGTGCAGTATTGCTGCTTGCAGCATTCTTGAGAACTGCTCATCTGATCCACTTCACACTCGACACTACACAGGGTCCAAAATTAACTGTTTGGCTTCCCTGCCAATGTGGCTGAGAGATGATTTACCGGCCAGACAGATTTTTTATCAGCCAAAAATAATACTATTGCAATTTGCTATTATTACTATTTAGCATGTCATCTTGGTCTCATATGTGATTCTCAATCAATATTATAGTAGTGAGCAGTAATAATTATATATTAATTATATAATATTATGTTCCATACATATTTTTCTCGGAGGTCTGGCTGAGCAAAACTCGGGAGAGACTCAGCAGTCAGACATTTCGTTCTCTGTTTAGGAGCGGCTGAGATTGTCACTAAAATGAGAATAGCTGGTCCACCTTAAAGGTCAGTCCACCTTAAAGGTTAAGTCCACCTTAAAGGTTCAGTCCACCTTAAAGGTTCAGTCCACCTTAAAGGTCAGTCCACCTTAAGTGATCCTGGTCAGGAGGGTAACCCATTGTTGTTAACTTTGGGGTGAACACCCTTCACTTTAATCAGCAGGTGGCAAGCAAGACACAGGAACTTGAGGAGCATTCACTGACAAATAGTCTAAACTATCCACACACTGCTGCTACGTTCACAGAATAGAATAGAATAGAATAGAATAGAATAGAACTTTAATGGCCACACGACCAGAGCCGGTGGTATTTGTTTTCGGTACAGTACAGCTAATGGTTAACTTCATTTGCTCCGGTTGTCAGCCTCCGTCACACACACACTCTTCTTCTGCAACTTCTGCGGTTGCTGCTCCACAGCCCCCCCCCCGGTCCGAACAACGGATTTCTCCGGATTTATTTCTCCAGATTTCTAGAGAACCACGCGCCCGAACAACTTCACACTCGACACTGCACTTCTTTGGACCATGAGCAATACACCCGCCAAGTGTGAAATCGAGTGGATGAATGGTTACTGAGGTATGCGAAGGACACACACACACACACACACATTCCTCGCTTTATAGTTAGATAGTTACTGTAGATATCAGCTAGTGCGACTCCTGTCAGAATAACTCGCAATGCTAATGACGTTCATTTTGAACCTCAATAAACAGTGAAACTTTTATATCATTCAGACCAAGAAAATATATCCGTCACGACTTTTTAAACATAAAATAAACCAATATTTTCCTCCCTGCATTCCATCCATCCATCCATTATCTACCGCTTAATCCTCCACAGAGGGTTGCGGGGGGCGCTGGAGCCTATCCCAGCTGTCATAGAGCACATTACTCTACAATAACAAACTGATCCTGATGAATAAACTGATGACTATGAACATCACAACTGCTGCTGATCCTGGTGAATATGAATAAAATGAACATCATAACTGCATAACTGTGTCAACACACATAATATGATCATCTCTCATCTTTTAACTTAACAGGTATTTGGGGAAGATAATGAGATAATTGGGGCTGATGCTTTACTCATGATAAGATTTTCAAAGTCTGGGTACTTTTGCATTCAAATTTTTCTTTTCTTTTTTCTTCTTTGACCACTCACTCCACGACCCATTCAGAACGAGCCCGCGACCCACTTTTGGGTCTCGACCCACCAGTTGAGAAACACTATGACCTTAGTGGGAGTACTGCGTGCATGTAAACGTAATGTCTGGCCTAATACCTTAACCAGTATATGCCATCATGCCTCAGTGGGAATCAAACTCCTAAACCTATCAGTGTTACTGCCATGCTCAACCAACCAACGCATCCTGTTCCCAAAACACTCTGTCCAAATCAGAACGGTGATGTCAGGAGAAACCCTATGCTTTTTAATGACTGTAGAATCAACACTCTCGGTGCTATTTCCGAGTGCTTTACAAGCACTGGGCTTTTATGGAGACGCTGTGCCCTTGGCCCCGGGCTGTGGGAGCAGTTTGTGGTGTGGATGAGGCCTCTCTTTACTGTTGGAATCAAAGGTCTCCACTCATGCCCACGTCTCTCTGCACTGCTTGAAGCAGATGCTTCACTGCACTCAAAGCAAAAGAAGGTGTATTTCATACTTAACACTTATCAAGAGAGAGGGTTCACACTCAGAGATGACTGGCAACTAAAAGTTTTAGTAGTACACTGATGACAGCTTATAGAGAATGGATGTGAAGATTTATGGGGCTAAATGAGATGTCCACCATTTACTCCTACAAGAAATGATGGTACTTTTTAAAAGATAGTGGTATTTTAAGTTTTAAGAAAACCTTTACAGACGTATCTACATTTTAGAGGTACTGACAGTAATGATTCTTTCCCCCCCAATATGAATATCTACTGTTTTGGAATGGAACTCTTCATATGCTATTTAAGACTGACAAAGGAATCTATGATCCATGATCCACATTGTGGTTATTGTGGTTATGTAGAGACTCAATGAGGTGAAGTGAAAACAGAAGTAAAATATTGACCCTGCGCTCGCTGTCGTCCCCAGGGACAACCAGCTAAATTCGATCTTGTTTATACAACCACACATTTTGGCAGGTAACAAAATATTGTTTGACACATGTTGACTTTAGGAAATGCTGAGTTGCAGGGAGAGGACGGCTGAGTTATTACTATCCAGAAACACAGAACGGAACCTTGTGTTTCTATGTGTGGTTCCAAACCATAGTTATCCTTCTAGCTACAGTAGTGTGCCCCCTATAGCAGTGCCAGAAGTGAAATCTGAGGGGAAAGAACAAATTGAACAAGTCTGCTATGGGCTGTACGTGGAATCACACCTTCTGTACTGTATACAGCGTAACACTGCCAGGGTGAGGGGTTTGATTCCATCTGGGGCCACCCACCCTAAAAACATATGCTCATGGTACTGTATGGCAGTTTGGAAGAAAGTGTCCACTGAACGGCGTATGTTATGTTACATTTGATGGTCCATTTGAATATTTATTTATTAAATGCATTATCAAGTTCACTCACTTGGAAGAGTTATAGCATAGGATCAGATTGTTTTACAGTCCTTCGATGAAAGCTTCAGTATATCCATGCCAGTTTTCCTCCCACAATTCCACCCAAAAGCAGTTTAAATTCCTGATCGCCTTTCAGTGCTGTAATGTTGTACGGAAAACGGAATACGATAAGGTAAGTTGGACTTTATTGATCCCTGAGGGGAAGATTTTATTGGGTCATTGCTGCAGCAAAGAATAGGATCTAGATTTTTTTTTTAAATCAAGTGCTATAAATATTGTGTTCCACATAGTAGCAGAAGAAAATCCGTTGTGGAAACCGGTCCTTAGTTCTCTAAGCGGTTCCGTCCATCTGTTAGTGAGAATGTCACTTTTGAACTCGACAGAAGTCGTAGTCTCGGTTTCACAGATGCAGATGTGTTTTGAGTGCTGACTGCGGTAAAGGCAGTGTTGCTCACTTCCACTCATTAAAACCATCCCAGCATGTGGGAGGCAGATGCTGGTAACCGTGGCGACCACAACGTACACTCCACATGGACCAGAGGGGGCTGATCATCATACAGCACCATACACTATGATGTGACGACACACCTCTCTCTCTCTCTCTCTCTCTCTCTCTCTCACACACACACTCACACACACACACACACACAAACAGAAGCATACATAAACACAAAATCTTGCTTACAGTTGGTGTGCACACACACCACAACAGACGTACTATACACACACACACACCACAACAGACATACTATACACACACACACACACACACACTTACACACACACACACCACAACAGAGGCATGTGCACACACATACAGAAATCTTGCATACATGTGTGTGCACTTACAGTACTTACAAACACATTTCTTTAACTGTGTGTATATATGTGGAGTGCAGTTCTGAAACAGCAAAAATGTTAACTATGAACCTCTATCAGTTGACAAATTATTCATTAACATTTCTGTTTAATAAATATGTGAAATCATTATAGTTTGAGCTTAGCAAATAGTAAATGTATTACATTGCAGGAATGCTTTGGAAGAATGTATATATTTTTTGTGACAAACATTTATGTTTTTTCCACGCTTTTATAAATGCAAAATGCCCCACAATTTTAGAATCAGCCACTACTATGTTGACTACAGACTCGGGAGATACAGCAGTTGTTGGTCCATGAAAAGCCAGTTTAATATCACTGGGAATACGAGAACCTTCAGCAAGACGAATATGAGGAAAGTCATTGTCACAAAAACAGTGGGTCAACTGTCTAATGAAAGATAACAAGATGGCTTCAGTTGCACCTTCAGACTGCTTCCCCCAAGCAGTGGTGGCCAGAAGCTTATAACTGTTAAGCCTCTCCCCCTATATTCCAACCAATCACTGATTAAGTTCATTATCTTCCATTTGACACAATCTGCCATTTTACTGCCAGTTCAGTTTAACAAATATAACTCATTATAGGTATCGCCACTTCCCAGTCAAATACTTTAAAAAAAGCCCTAAACTTTGACACAATTTCATCAATAAGGTAACATAACCTATGATCCAGTTAACCCTGTAAAACCCAAACATAAAACATAAAAAAATACTAATTCACCCTTTCAGATGTTGTTGTAGGAGGCATTTGGGGCTGAAAATGAAGTGTTTTCAAAAATGTTATGTTTTTGAAAACACTTTTTTTAGGGAGTGTTGTAATGTAATGTAGTAATGTACAAAGTGATGTATTGACCTGAGATCTGGAGGCAGTGTGACTTCATGACCTGAGGGCGACTTATATACAAATGTACGATCCAATAGCATTGTGAGACTGCACAATAGGACCCAGTGACAATGTTAATGTGGTTGAACAAAACAAAAAAAACATTTATAGCTTTTTTTAGGAGAGCTAAAAATGTTGTAGTCCTGCAACGCCGGGTCTTCCAGGGTTAAACATGGTATCTCCCACCATCAGCGTACCTGCGCTTGATGGCTGTAGCCTCTATATAAGACAGCACTTCATCAGCTCTGTTTCAGACCCAGGGCCTGTGGAGGAGAGGAACACCACTTTACTTTGACACTTCAGCAAAACACTTTAATATGAGATGAGTATGAATAAACTGATCCGAGTTACAGTAACTAAACCATGACTTACTATGTTTTCTTCTTCCCAATACACTATATTACTGCAGTAGGTGCTTGTAAAGTTGTGACTGTAGATTTATTGTAGTGTGTGCACTCCCCACAATAACCGAGGGGAATAATGTGCGTCTGGATGACCATTATATTACAGAGTGTCTCCTTAACTGCGTCTTCGTCACAGTCATTTACGTTTTTATATTCCTTTTATGTGAGAAGCTGAGGAGTCGGTGTTTATAATGAAATGGCTTCTATTTACGCTGATTTCTTTTGGTTAGACAATTACGAGTTCAGATACGCTTCACTAAAGGTGGATTCTATGTTCACTGTATCTATATGGCAAAGCACCACTATTTATGACACCTAATTGGTTCTATTGGATCAATGGACGGGTCGTGTATGCCCTTGTTGGGTGCAAGTACTGTAATGATCTGGTGCGGTAGTGTGGCAGTCTATTCTATTCTAATCTATTCTACTGATAAGCAGACAGTTGTTGACTTGTTGTTGACATATCTTGAGGTCACCTCTACTATAAATTATTCTATGCGGCGATGCTGTTGCCTCAGCATTCTCAACCTGGAAGCCAAGTCATGGGAACATGTTCAGATTATCTGGCCAAGTCTTGAATACAGCAGTGGCAGTTCTCCAGAGAGCTCTACCGGCTTTTCTATATCTACTTGAAGAGGTTTCCGCAGTGTTCACCAAACCCCTTTTTACCCCGTGCTCATAAATCTGCTTTAAAATGGTGTACTACTTTGATCTCAGAGTGCATTTTTATAGTAGGAGCAGTATCCCTTTAATCCACGATTAAGCTATAACACGTCATGCATGCGTTTCATTTATTCAGAATGGTACAATCAGGTATGGCAAGATGGTGAAAACATTTTATTTTGAAGGATATTTATATTGTTTTTCTTTAATAAGGCCGTAGGAAAGCGGAGAGGAAATCAGCAGGAGACACAGGAGAGAGATTTGACCCCAGCATGGGTCCCGACACAAGGGACTCAACCACTACTCCCTCTCCTTAGATTCATAACCTCTCACATTCATTTTTCTTTTCTGCATTCAGACAATCATGTGAGTTGTTCTGGGGCGATACTGTCTGATTCAAGAGGCTGAAGAATTGTAACTGAAACTATCATCAAAAGTTATTTTTTATTATGTTTTAGGTGTACATGGCCTGAAACAGCAAAAATGTTTACTATGAACCTCTATCATTGGTGACAAACACTTTTTCCACGCTTTTATAAATGCAAAATGCCCCACAATTATAGAATCAGCCACTACTACGTGACTACAGACTCAGGAGATACAGCAGCTGTCGGTCTGTGACAAACCACTTTACGTAATATCACTGGGAATAAGAGAACCTTCAGCATGACGAATATGAGGAAAGTCATTTAAGGTTTTATATTCCTTTCATGTGAAAAGCTGAGGAGTGTGCCGTGAAATGGCTTCAATTCATACTGATTTCTTTTGGTTACACAATTATGAGTTCAGATATGCTTCACTAAAGGTGGATTCTATCCTATTACACCTAATTGGTTTGCAGTAGGACGATGTTTGTTATAGAGAAACTGCTGAACTGATCTATGGATGGGTCGTGCGTGCTCTGGGGGGTGAGTAAAGAGTAAACTGAAAACAACAAGTCAATAATCAATCAATTGAATGATCAGTGCACCAGGTGATGACTGTAATATTTGACAAAGTACTGTAATGATCTAGTGCGGTAGTGTGGCAGACAATCTATTCTACTCTATTCTACTCTAATCTATTCTCCTGATAAGCACATAGTTGCTGCACCATTAAATATCCTTTGTGATGAAGTGATTTTTCAGTCTGTTCTACAGATCTACAATAGTGTTTCTTCAACGTTGCCACATGAACTACGTTTGAACTATACGCCTCAGCTGTGTTTTATTGGGTTTTTATTTTTCTGGCGTTGGGGGGAGTAAAGCAGGTACGTTTAATTTCTCCCAGCTGATGAACTGTAACGTCTTGCAGTATGCTCGAACATTTTGAACGTCAATTAGTTTCAGTGTCTCCACTTAAAATATGAGGCAGTGTATTGTATATTCTGTTCTAACTTCTTTTGGAGCTGCGTGCCACATTTGTGAGATATGTGTACGAGCCGAGTAATATCATTTCCACACTGAGACCACCATATCTTTGAGGTCACCTCTACTATAAATTATTCTATGCTGGGATGCTGTTGCCTCAGCATTCTCAACCTGGAAGCCCAGTCATGGGAATATTGCATTTTCAGATTATCTGGCCTTGAATACAGCAGTGGCAGTTCTCCAGAGAGCTCGACTGACTTTTCTGTATGGAGATAGTTGAAGAGGTTCCCGCAGTGTTCACCAAACAGCCTCGATTTACCCCGTGCTCATAAATCTACTTTAAAATAGTGTACTACTTTGATCTCAGAGTGCATTTTTACAGTAGGAGACAGTCTCCATCGCCGTATCCCTTTAATCCACGATTAAGCTATAACACGTCACGCATACATTTCATTTATTCAATTTATTCAGAATAATACAATCAGGTATGGCAAGATGGTGATATGTATCTTGTTTTTCTTTAATAAGTCAGTATAAAGCTGAGAGGGAATCAGCAGGAGAGAGATTTGACCCCAGCATGGGTCCTGACACAAGGGACTCAACCACTACTCCCTCTCCTTAGATTCACAACCTCTTCCATTCATTTTTTCTTTTCTGCATTCAGACAATCATGTGAGTTGTTCAGGGGTGATACTGACTCAACAGGCTTAAGAATTGTAACTGAAACTGTCATCAAAAGCTACTGCGACACAAATTTCCTCATCGTGGACTCTGAGTTCACTTCGGGAACTTCCCAGCTGATGCTTTGGTTGTTCACGCTGACTTCTCACATTTGGCTCATATTGAAATCCCCTTTATGTCTCGCAGTCTAGCGTGGTCTTGGCCTGTAGCTCAACCAGTCGTGGGAACCCCTGAGTGTAGACAGACCACGCTCGACACACTGCCGTGTACAGTACGTGGGAGAGAGGCAGTGGGTCAGAAAACCTACTGCCTGAGTAGAACTATCTCACTCAAAGCCACAATATGTAATTGCAGTATGGAAATTCCCGTTGAAACACTGTCGACCCACTGCTGCCTTTGTTTACACAGTGATTTAGTAGATCAAAGGTATTTTTCTCACTGTGAATTATTGTCTAAACTTGGGAGGGACAGTATGTGACAAATAGACATGACTTTTACATATATTTTGAGGCTGTAAGATGTTTGTTATGTTATATTAGTAATAACAAGACCGGCAGTTTGAGTGATGATGGGCTCTCAAGCTTAATGAAATGCGACAACATATGTGAACATACACAACATTAGACAGTAAAATCTATTGCAGTGTGAGAGAGAGAGAAAAATTGGACTTGAGCCATGCCCGATAGGTACCGTGCCTGGTGCCTGGTTTATATCCTGGTGGGGGGTTATGGGATGTGGCTGCGCAAAACAGCGCCTACATGGATGCTGCTGATGCAGAGTAGCCGTCAATCACCCCTCAGCCCTGGGCTTGATCTCTGTCAGTAGCAGATCATTACCTACATACCGGTGGCTAGCGATCAGAGTGAGCGTCACATCACCAAGTCGCAGGTTCAATCCTCACAGCCACAACGGCGTCCTCTTGATGTGTCCTTCTGCAAGACACTGAACACCTGCTCGCTGTAAGTCACCCTGGATGAGAGGGTCAAGTAAATGCCTAAAATGTAAATGTAATTCACACAGACAAAAGCATATACAATGAGTCAATATAATCAGTTGATGACTCAATATGCAAAACAATTCTCTTTTGAGCAGACCCTCTTCAAGAAAAATAAGTCAGGATCACATAATGAATTAGGTAGCAGCTGAAGTCAATACATGCAACCTGATTCCTGCTCCCATTAGGATAAACGTGTACAGTGCTTCAGGCCGATGTGATAAAAAGCTGCGCTGCCTGATGACGCCCCCACATCACCTGATGAAAACACACATTGATAAAAACCCCACGAGGGGTTGAAACGCGGCAAAAATAAAGCTTATTGGGGAAGCAGACTGAGCGTGCATAACAAACACAACCACACGCCTCCGCTTTTCACTGCATCTCAAAGTTAAGTTACTGTTAAAAGTTAAAAGAGCGGACGCTGTATGCAACGTTCCCGTTCATTTAACCATGAGGTCATTTCTGAGCACTCAAGTTGTATTCATATTTGCATTCCTCATGTGGAACCACAAACCAGACCCCCCACACAGTTAAAAGCACTATTATTGCAACTTATGTAACTGTATATCTTGACAGCGTACATGTTTAGTGTAAAGCAATGATATAAACGTCTGATGTTTCCCATCCTTTCCCACCCACTCTCTGGTATTGGCTCAGACAGCGATGCACTGCCTTTAAATCTGTATTTCAGGGAGCAGACGCCTCCACACACATGATACCGAAACAGCAAACTGGGAATCTTTTTTACAGTTACTCTCTAATGGTCGATCAAGGAGTCTGTGCAAATCCTCACATATTTCTTCCTTATGATGTTGCTGTCATCAGTTGCTCAGAGGGATACACACACAAATGACCTGACACTTTCTTGGTGTTTATTAGTGTGTTCAGTACTGTATGCAACAAGCAGTCTCGTTCCATACATAGTGCACTTTTCTTCTGTGATTAATGTCACCAAGACAAATCCCTGTACATTTATTGTACTTGGCAATTAAAGTGATTCATAAAGGCAAGTGGGCACCCTCTCCCCGTAGTATATTTTCTTTATTCAGACAGTGGGAAAGCTGAGAAGCAGAGCGAAAGGAGACGTGCTGGCGCTGTCGGATCTCCAGGCCAGTGGGGGTGAACTTGTAGTTCCATAAGTGAGGGACTTAACTGTTTAAATTTCTCTGGGGACCTCTCCGTATTATTCTAAACGTCTGTTTATGATTTCAGGAGTCGAAGAAATCCACAGCAACAAACCTTTGGCAATATGTGTGTGTTCAGTTTTGTTGCTAAAATTTCAGCAATTCGTGCAATTCACTTCAGTGTATGGGAAATCCATCAGCATTTACTTTAAGATTGATGTTGTTTTCAGCATTCCCCGGCTGACTGGGAGTTTACTCCACTGTCCTGACACCATTATCATCTAACCACTTCCAGATGAAGGTGCTCTTTAGTGACATTTTAAAAATCCCATTATAGTTGGACTGAAAATAGGGTGTTTTCCCTGACCATGTGACACAAACCACCCACAGTGTCTGGCTAAATGAACTAAAAAATGGATGCATTGAAAGGAAGACGCTATAGACCGGGACTCCTTCATCATTCATCATCCACACTGAGCTTTCTGTTCCAGCTCCTCTGGGCAGAGTCGCTACGGTTCCCGCCAACATCGCTGTGGCGATGTTCATGTGTTCTGACACTCACGACACTTCATTTTGATGGGTTCACGATAAAGGTCACGTTTGTCAGGGGCAGCCTGCAGATGTGACTGTTTGGGGATTATTCAGGGACGGATTAAGACGTTTGTGTTTTGTGCAGCGCGCAACTGCAAAGCTGAAAAGTTTGTCTTGACAGTTTGGGGATTTAAATGGCGCAACTGTCCAAATCGCTTGATATCAAGTAGTCCCTTTCTAGCTTTCTAATGCTTCCTGCATTGTAGGCGCTACGGCCCCTCGGCTCTTCCCATAGCAGAGGAATGAAAATCCTGTGTTTTCCCCCCCCCCACAGTCATATGATATTACATTGACAATTCAGATTTTTGTCAATAAATTATACTGCTATTCTCCACTCCTACACTACTATGTTTTGGTTCAGAGAGTTCCCAGCCAAACGTCTTAGCTTGTCAAGCTCTGGTTTATGAGAGGAACATTTTTCCCTTTCTCGGGCAAATGCTCACTAAATTGATAGCTGCGATAATTGTGTTGTTTTAGGTCGAAGGGATTTGTGGTGATGCAAAAGATGGATTCATTGGGTATTCACATAACTGACAGCCTTCTTTGACTGCCGTTTGACTTTTATTCCATGGTGGATTTGCTGTAGCCAGTCAGGATATCACCAAAAGCATTTAACCATGCATTACATGCTACGGTGTCAGCAGTGTGTACACCGTAGCGTCCTGAGATACTTTATCCACATCGATCTGTAAACCTCGATCATGAAACCACAGAACATTATCTCGCTCTGTCTCAGAGGCAGAAATGCTTCCCTGAATGTGCCTGTACTGTGTTATGTTTTGTGATTTTATCCAGGCTTTATCCAACCTCATGCTGTACTGTAGCATAATTCCACATTCGCCACAGAAGCACTTGCCAGTTTTGTCATTTTTTTCAGTCCTCTTAGTTTGTTATTCCTTTCTCTCATCCCTTATTTCCTGTGTAGAAGGAGGTGCTCTGTGTTTGCTTTGGCCCAGGCAGTGGGTGAGAGCCAGACTCAACTCTCCTGAGTCCACCCCAATCGCCTCAGTCCACCCCTGGCCACCATCTCTCCCTCTCTTCCTCCATTACTCTCTCCCTCTCATAATTACTCTCCATTTCTCCCCCTCTTCCTCTCTCCATCTCTGCTGCTATTCCTCTCTCTCTCTCCCTTTCTTTCTTTCTCCTTTGTACAATCTTCTCTGTTTCTATCTCTCCCTCTTTCTCTCTCTTCATATCTACTGTCTCTCTCTCTGTCTTTCCCCTCCACCCAGGCTTGCAGCTGACTTACTGCTGCTGTAGTACAGCTAAGCCCGTGGAGATAACCACAGTCTGCAGCAAAACCCATTTTTATGACTGTCTACACTTCTTATGCGTTTGTTTAGCTAATTTATCTTTAGTCAGCACCTCAGGACCACGCATAAAGCTCAGTAGCCACACGTTGATTACTCTTTATGAATGTTGGGACCCAATGCACACATTAGCTCCAAGGAAAGTATTTTTGTGTTACAAGACAGCGCAGGCACAATACCTCAAGTGGGATCAGAGGAAATTGTTTGTGACGGTTTAACGTTTAGGAATGTAGGGATTTACATGAATGCTGTGTTTAGGCGCTGTGAAACCATGTCTCTCAGGGAAAGCTGCAAACTGACTGGAAAGCCTGTAGATGGGCTGCTGTCCAACCACAGAGGAGCTATGTGCCATTAATTCTTAATGACTTTTTTCCCCATGATGCCCACTGCGTTGGTTGCCTCATTGGCGAGGTAGGTCCGGCCGGGCCTTCCCCTGACATGGCAATAGCCCTGTCCCAGTAGGGATGAATGTTCAGTAGCCCACTGGGACCGGTTCTGGCCCCACACCACCTGTCTGCACAGCAAGTTGCTTTTACGGCTAGTTTGACTGAATTTATGGACCGCTGATTGGACTGTTCTATACTTACCATGTCCAGGTTTCCTGTAATTTATGACCCATTTATGGCCAATATGACACAGAAAACTCGCACCCTGGAGAATTGGACAGGAAACACTGGGATCTGCTCAACGACAGTCATGCCAAGATTATGCCTCATTGAAAGGAACAAGATCCCTGCTAATTGGTTGTTGCATTATGGTAGTTAATTACGTGCAGTTCATGGAGTTCATTTAGCAGGTGAAAAATGGCTTAGCTTTGTAAAGAGATATTCTTATTCTTATATTCCATCCACTTGCACACAGCTAATAAGCCTCACACAGTGTTGGATAACAGCCATTGTAACTAATGAACACCTGAAGCACATACTTCCATACATAACTACAGCTGTTCTGTATTGTATTGCTTGTCACAACACTTCCTCATTTGGCCTCCATGTTCCTCTCTCTCTGACAGACTCTAGGCTGTGATGAATACCTCGGATCAGACAAGGTGATGGACAAGTGCGGCGTGTGTGGAGGCGACAACACGGCCTGCCAGCTGGTCTCTGGACTGTTTCAACACAGCCTATCCAAGGTCGGCTACCACAAGATAGTGGAGATCCCCGAGGGAGCCACCAAGATTAACGTCACGGAGATGGTGAAGAGCAGGAACTACCTGGGTAAGAGCAACTTTTGTCACTATCAGCGCTATTAATTTTTACTGTATAGACACTATAGTTAAATATGAAATGGGTTTGAAGCTTCGCAGTGTTTGTCATACTTTCGTCTTGTTACTATGAATTCAGCAGCTGCCTCCCAGTCTTCAAGTTACCATTACTGTAGTTCCCTCCCAGGCTCACAGTTACTATTACTGTAGTTCCCTCCCAGGCTCACAGTTACCATTACTGTAGTTCCCTCCCAGGCTCACAGTTACCATTACTGTAGTTCCCTCCCAGGCTCACAGTTACCATTACTGTAGTTCCCTCCCAGGCTCACAGTTACCATTACTGTAGTTCCCTCCCAGGCTCACAGTTACCATTACTGTAGTTCCCTCCCAGGCTCACAGTTACCATTACTGTAGTTCCCTCCCAGGCTCACAGTTACCATTACTGTAGTTCCCTCCCAGGCTCACAGTTACCATTACTGTAGTTCCCTCCCAGGCTCACAGTTACCATTACTGTAGTTCCCTCTCCAGGCTCACAGTTACCATTACTGTAGTTCCCTCCCAGGCTCACAGTTACCATTACTGTAGTTCCTTCTCAGGCTCACAGTTACATTACTGTAGTTCCCTCCCAGGCTCACAGTTACCATTACTGTAGTTCCTTCTCAGGCTCACAGTTACCATTACTGTAGTTCCCTCCCAGGCTCACAGTTACCATTGCTGTAGTTCCCTCCCAGGCTCACAGTTACCATTACTGCAGTTCCCTCCCAGGCTCACAGTTACCATTACTGTAGTTCCCTCCCAGGCTCACAGTTACCATTACTGTAGTTCCCTCCCAGGCTCACAGTTACCATTAGAGGATTTCAGTTTCCTTCCAGGTTTACGGTTATCACTTACTGCGCCTGCCAGATCCCCCACAGCTCTGCCCTCATCCCGACCCAAAGCACATGTACCAATAAAAAAAGTTGAATCTTAAGATCATGGAAGAGATTATTAGATTATACATTTATGAAATGTCTGACTGGGCCAGCTTTTTTTGTGTTTTTACATTTGATTGCATCCATTCAACGAGTCACAGCTGTAAGCTCAGCCACAGGCAGCAGCTTGCAGCAGCTGCATGTAAAATTGATTAGATTTGTCTAATTAAAAGACAAGTCAACTAGAGGGGCGGCCACTTTTCCGGATTTCTCCAACGTGTATGTTACCCGCCACCGCAATGGTGCAGCCTTTTATCAGAGCCTCGCAGCAAAAGGCACTATCTACATAGATAATTGGTGTCTCAATAGAGGCGCAACAATGCAGCACAGTAGTTGGTTGTTTTCAGAAGTGACTGGTGGAATGTCAGACATTGTTATAATGAGAGCCATGCCACAGCTCAGCAGTAGGTGTGGGAGAAGGAGCGAGCAGCCCTGAGTCCCCCCCCCCCGGCTGCTGCCCTCAGGGAAAGTGTATAAACAAGCTTTCATTAGAGGATCTTACCCCTCCAGGCTCACCATCCTTTTTAATTAAGGTGAGGAATTTTACTGCTCCCTAAAAAAACTAGGAAAACTATGGATGGGGGTCTCTCTCTCTCTCTCTCTCTCTCTCTCTCTCTC
>CABFOS010018314.1:1858-16323 GCA_900660315.1 Diretmoides pauciradiatus | reverse complement strand
GCATGTAATCATGGACAATGGCTCCTTTCACTCAGTGAAAACTCAATGTAAACTGTACACTGAAGTTGAAAAAACTGTACTGTACATTGACACCTTGTCTTATAAAATGATTGCTGGCATGAAAATAAAGCATGTTATGGCTTACTAATGAAGACAGGAGTAATCTTAAGACCTTTGCTTACAATCTACCAGCGACCACTTACTGTATCCTTACTACAGCCCTGATGCTCCTTCAATAGGCCTCTGTTCTGCGCTGTGCATCTCTAATGTGCTTTTAGTTGTCCAAACACTCTTCTACAAGCGTGTCTAACGTTACACTTCTAATGCTTTTCTAATGGCCTCTTGTCCTTAATCCACGGAATCAGCGGAAAACATCTTGAGAGATTTTGTTACAGGATTTACATGAAAGATTTGCCAGCATAAACAGGCTGTCACGTTTCTAAAATACATTACTTTGAAACTACACGTGAGAGAACGTCTATCCAGTTAACTGTAATTACTTTTTAAAGTGTGGAAATTCAGCCTCAGATTGTTTTTAGTACATTTCTCGTTACGCTTAAATGGGTTCACATTAAACGAAAATAACGATGAAGAGGTTTGAGCCTGGTGCTGTCGATAGTGATCGTGCGGTCGCTCTGTCTGTCTCCTCCAGCTCTCCGTAGCCGATCGGGCCGATCCATCATCAATGGGAACTGGGCCATTGACCGGCCAGGGAAGTACGAGGGCGGGGGAACCATGTTCACCTACCGCCGACCCAATGAAATCACTAGCACAGCTGGGGAGTCCTTCCTCGCTGAAGGGCCCACCAATGAGATCCTGGATGTTTTTGTGAGTAGCCAATCAGCTTCTTTCTTTTGTTTTCTTCTGCTTTTCTCAAGCTGCTGACCTTATTCATCATGCAAAGCTCTTTTAAGGCAAATATTTAAGTTTGACTTGAGGAAATAGAATTGCAAGAGAAGAGATATTCCCAAATGCTATATTTCATTTTGAGAGTACTGTAGGTACAGAGTCAGACACTGTAGAAACTCCTCTTTTACTGCATCATTACTGAACACATGTTGTACTATTGCTCCGTTTCCAAAAGGAGGAATGCTTATGAAGGACTATCACTGTATTACATTTTTCATTTCTAGATATCTCATTTTAGAAGGTCACTCCTGAAATAATTTCTTAACTTTTTTCCCCCTGAACTTTAATGAGGAATAGTTTTATTTTAAGGTTATTAGGGTTATTCACCAAATGTCATTCCTCTCAGATGATCTACCAGCAGCCAAACCCTGGTGTTCATTATGAGTACATTCTCCCTTCTGAGAAACCAGTCAGCCCCCAGCACCCAAATCACAGACCAGATGGTGAGTCAGACCCACTGTCCATCCCTTTCTCTGTTCATCCATTCCATCCATTTTTCTGTTTGATTGCTCAGTCGTGCATCCATACAACCATCTGCCCATTCCGCATTCAATCTGTGTTCATTCATCCACCCGTTTTTTCCCACCCATGGTCCAACTAACCAACCAAACATTCATCTATCAGTTTTCAAGACATTTGGTCAGACATTCTGTCTGCCATCCATCCATCCAGTCATCCACCCACTCACCACACTATGACCATATCAGCCTATCAGCCTAAACTCCTGTCTCCATGTCTTAGCGAACACTGTGAATGGGCAGGGTGGGTATGACCATCACGGCAACGCCCACCAGGAAGGCTACGACCCAGCTGGAGGGGGGCGGTACCCTCCTCGTCTCCCTGACAACCAGGTACCCGCGGCGCAGCCACCCAGGCGCCAGAGAGACTACAACTGGAAACTGGCTGGGGCTACAGAGTGCAGTGCCTCCTGTGGCAAAGGTCAGGCAACGTAGTTTGTATAACCTATGCATTTACATTCTTGGTATTTAACAGACGTACAGTTAGTGCAACAGTCAGTTTTACCCGTTAAAACAACTTCAGTCTTGAAGGGGAGATGCAGACGACGGAGAGGAGACGGGTTAAAGAAGGATTTTTAAACCCTGAGAGAAGTGAGACTAAATCATGGATTGTACCAAAGAGGCTGTAACTCAGTATTAGCAAGATGGTCCAAATATTATGTAAACTAGATGTAGATACAACTTTAGTCTAAGCTCCTATACCACTTGACCTGATAATTACCCAACGCCAACATGCAACCAAAGTCAACATTTCATCCATATATTTCTAAACATTTTGGAGAAACGCTTATCGTCAAACTTTTATTTCCCACCCTCCATTGTTTGGAAAACATGTTTGTTGTGATAGCATTAGTGAGCTAAGCAAACATACTATTTTACAAAGCTGCTATTAAAACATTTAGGATGGCTTTAGTTGTGACGAATGTCTGCAATTTCTGTTTACATTTCACAAAGCGACACATGCAATTTTGTTGCTCGTGGAGGATTTGGTTCTATAGATTCCAAATGAAGGATTTCATGTATGTTTTTCAGGGTTCAGATACTCCATCTTCCGCTGCGTCCACCGGCTGAACCATGACCACGTGTCTGACACATTGTGCGACAGCAGCAGCAGACCGAGCCCACAGGAAGAGCCCTGCAACCTCCAACCCTGCCCGGCCTTGTGAGACAGCTTCTATTCTTGCTTCTATTTGAAAGCGTTGAAAGTGACAGAAAAGATGGAAGAAAGGAGGAATGACGTGACAAAAGGCATAAGTTGAACTCAATTGCACAGTATTGTGTGTACAATCAATCAAGTATTACATTACATCACATGTAGGAGCTACAGTAATGCAGTTTTTTACTGTTGACCTCTAAGCAGCTCCACTGTAGTCATTTGGACCATTTGTGCCTTGTTCAAGGAGTCAGAACACCCTGGTGGTAGTTGTTGAGGGTTTTACTCATTCATTTTAACCACCCTAATATTCCCAACCACCCCAGGGATTCAAATCATTTGTCAACAGCAATGTTCCTTCTGGCTCTGTGCCATGGAAGAGTCTGCAGGTTTTCATTCTAACCAAAAACAAAAAAAGGTTTCCTAAATGAGTTCCTACCTATACAGTAATGCTTGAAGGTGCTAAACACTAAAGCTGCTGTAGTGTTTGGTTGGAGTGAAAACCTGCGGACTCTTCCACAACATTGGTCTGAAGCACCTGGCTTAGAGGGAATGTTGTTCCCTGGGCCGCTTCTTTTGAGGTGCCAGTGCCGTACCCGTCTGGACTCACTGCTACAGTGCGTGTAATCCATTCCTAACAATGTGTTTTTCCTGTGAGCAGCTGGGACATTGGAGAGTGGTCAGAATGCAGCAAGACCTGTGGCCTTGGCATGCAGCATCGGCAGATCTTGTGTCGCCAGTTTTATGCCAACCGCACCCTCAACATCCACACCAGCCGCTGTCGACATCTGGAGCGGCCAGAAACCGCCAGTACATGCCAGCTGAAGATCTGCAGTGAGTGGCAGATCCGCACCGAGTGGACCGCTGTGAGTGGCAGCTGTCATTCATAAAATGTAGCCCTGAATATCACAGAATACAGTAGCTTACAAGTGGGAAAACAGTTCTGGTCATCAGTTCTCGCTCAGTCACGTTCAAAACCGTTGTGAAATACCCGCAAGTGTGTCACGTAACTGTTAATTTAAATATTAATGACCTAACCCAAAATCACAAATCACTAAACTTTATTGAACATTTGTCTTTTTTATTAAATGGGCGCGTTACTGCCGTTTTATTAAAGCAATAAATCTCTGGAGGCTGCGCGGGGACTTCGCTTAATGTCGAACAGCGCCATGTAACTGTTCTCAAATCGCTGTGAGGCCTTTATCGAGCGTTGCTTAAAAAATAGAGGACTCAGCAGTAAGTGCTGTGCATGTTTGAGACTTTATTTCAACACTGACATTGGTATCATCTCAGCCCATTTGATATAATGAGTAAACCCACCTCAACTCAATTTACCCACGGTTTAATTAGTGAAATTGTAAAACTATTTTTTTAAATTGTTATAAATTCTGAATGCTTTTTATATAACTTAATTATACAGAATATTATGCATTGTATTTTATGTATACTATAGATTGCAGTAAGAGTATATAGTATCAGATAGATAGATAGATAGATAGATAGATAGATAGATAGATAGATAGATGTAGATAGATACATGTAGATGGATAGATACATGTAGATGGATAGATACATGTAGATGGATAGATACATGTAGATAGATAGATAGATGTAGATAGATAGATAGATAGATAGATAGATAGATAGATAAATAAAACTAGAGAGACACTATAAAGAAACAATCCACTCTCTCCAGCGCTGCTTGGCTCTACTACAGTACAGTATTGTAACCATGTGGTCTGTGTCTCCTTAGTGCTCTGTGCCATGTGGGCTGGGTCAGAGGTCACGGGAGGTACGCTGTGTCAGCAACGTGGGCGACTTTGTTCCTGATGAGGAGTGCAACATGAATCTCCGGCCCAGCGATTTGGAAAACTGTGACATGGGGCCCTGTGCCAAGAGTTGGTTCTACACTGAGTGGGGCAGTAGGGTAGGTATCAGGCCCACTATCAGTGACCAGGGATGTGTGTTTTCTTTCAGGATTTCACATTTTTTTGGACACACAACTTCCATTCATTTGTTATACAGTGGTAACCATTGTAGAAGTCCCCCTTTCATGCATTTATCATGTACCTATACTGCGTTAACACTGCAGGCAGTTCTCTCGGTAGAAACAGATTAGTATCTTTTAAAATAAATCTCTAATGTCTCCCAACCAGTTACTTATCAGATCATTCCTTGTAACTTTTGGCAGATGAAAAAATAGTGATGTTTTTTTCTCTCCTAACAATACCTCTTGGAAATGGAGCAAAAGCACAGCAATTGTTGAGGAAAAAGTGGGGATACATTTGTACTGTAATGACGTTTTGTGCTTCTACCTTTCTAAATTACTTCCCTTGTCATTATTTTCTTCTTAAATGCAGATTTACATAGACATTTACAGTAGCTGATGCTCTTATTCAGAACCAGAGTGCAACGGTAGAGGAAGCTTCACCTGTATCACAACCGATAGTAAGCACTTCATGGGTCAATCATCTTTAAGGGACAATAATCTTGTGACCGAGAGTGACTCTTGCCTACAGTACCTACGTTGAATGCACTTATTGTAAGTCGCTCTGGATAAAAGCGTCTGCTAAATGACTGTAATGCAATGTGATGTAATGTAACTTGGTTGGTCCAGGTAATAACTATGACCTCACCAAACCACTTTTTTGCTGCCTTTTCCCCTTTGTTGTGCTCCTGTCCCTGATAACTTGTGGTTTGTGTAAGAGTGTACTGTAGCTCAGCCCACAGTCAGTATTTCAGTGTTTCACACATGGGAAAATTTACTGAGGACAATGGTGTTTTTGAAATGCCTAATGTTAGAGAAAGACAAAGCGCATTCACTTAATGAGGTGCTGATAACTGGAGCTGGATAAAGAGCAAGAAAAATCATGCACACTCCTGATAATAAATTTGGAACATTTATTGTATCTGCCGTGAGAAAAAAAGCTTTGTGCTAAAATGTCAGTGGCCAAATAAATCACTAGAGAGTTTGCTATTTTCTCTCTTTTTACAGATGACTGGAAAACCTAATCTGTGTGTTTCCTCCACAGTGCTCTGCTGAATGTGGGATGGGTGTACGGACCCGGGGAGTCCTCTGCATGACCAACCACATCGGCAGCCTTCCCCTGGATGGGTGTGGCAACGAGCGGCCTGCAGACTCGCAGGTCTGCAACAACGGGCCGTGTGAGAGTCGCATCGAGTGGTTCACAGGCCCCTGGGGCCAGGTATGGGGGGTCACACTGGGCTGAGGGGGAAGTCGTCTGGAGTAGCTAAATACCTGGGATTTTACAGTGATTTTTAGTGATATGTTACAGATGTGTGTTTTTTTCCTGTCTCCATTTTGTGATGGCTTATTACGTCCATATGGTCTATGCTATTGCTGCATGTATCCCAGTGTTCTGCAGAGTGCGGCACAGGCAGCCAGCAGAGGTCAGTGGTGTGTCTGATGAAGTCGGATGAGGGATTCACCATCATGGCACCCTACGAATGCTCCTCCCTGGAGCGCCCACTCAGCCAGCAGCGCTGCCACCTCAAAGCCTGTGGGGCAAAGTGGTACCACACAGATTGGAGCGCTGTGAGTAACATATTGTACCCGATCTGCCGCCGTGTCCCTGCTCAGTAGCCAACAGTAGTAGTAGTAGTAGTAGTAGTAGTAGTAGTAGTAGTTCTGGACAGCTTCCAGGAGTAAACGTGTTAATATATGTAATCCTCTCCACCTGCAACGACTTCCCCTCTGGCCATTGCTCCAAAACAAAAGTGTGTAATGCACTATACCACAGGTCACTAATAGGTGGACCGAGGTCCCAGACGCTGTCCTATCTGGACCCAGACCTATAACCGATAAATTATTGACAATTATTGAATTTTGACGGAGCATTTCTATTTTAACCATCAAAGATTTTCAAGCCTTTACCCCGCTGGTTTAGCGACCCAGGAAACTCACAGACCAATTGCATGCATCGTAAATCATCTCATATGATGCTACTCAGCCAATCAAATCTGGGCACTCTGTTAAGTATCGAGTAAGTGAGTGAGATACACACACACACACACACACACACACACACACACGGGAGATGAGATGAGAGACAACAGTCGGAGACATAAACGAGTCAGAGAAAAGTTATTTCACACGTTGTGCTCTAAAAAGAGAAAAGCAGAAAACAGCTTTTAATCCAGAATGGACAGATTGGTTGAACTGATAAAATGTGAAATGGAGTTCACAAAAAAAGAAGAAAAAGGGAAACTCAAGCTGCAGTTTTTAGTTCATTTTTTCTAAAATTAAGCACTTTATTTTAAGATGCATATTTTTCAAGAGCTCTGTTATGTATTTTATTTTTAAATGCAGCCTTTATTTTACTGGAAATGAGAAAACATTTATCTAGTACTTATTATTTATAATCCCTTCAGCTAAATGTGAAAACTGAAAATAAATATTGTTGAAATATTATTGAATTGTACTTGATTTGATTTGACTACATACAGACGTTGACTAACTACGCTACTTCAGTCTCTGGCACTGAATCATAACGCAAATTAGACATTAGGACCTTTGCTTGAGGACATTTTCTCTAACTGGACCACTTTGAATTGTAATTGAATACCTCTGCACTACACTGTAGTGTGTAACTACAATATGTTAAGTAGAAATGTTTGAATGAAAGTATGACATGGTATGGAAGGTGTGCAAAGTAGAATCCTTTGAGACTGATAGTTATTAATCTGGGGTTTGTACTGTTGCTTTCTGACTCCTCTCCTTCCAGTGTTCGAAGACGTGTGAAGGAGGTTTCCGTGTGCGTGAGGTGCGCTGCCTCTCGGACGACATGCTGTCCAGCAGCGACTGCGAGGAGCAGCTGAGGCCAGCAGAGAAGGAGGATTGCAACCCAGAGTCCTGCTTACCTCACATAGGTCAGTCCTTTCCCAAAATATCAATTCCATTCTATGCTGAGGGGACGGCGCTGTCCTCGTCAACGCCAGGGAAGACAATTTTTGGCAATATTTCATGGAGTAGTTCCTCTAACTGGAGGAGGGAGGCTGAAGGTATGTATTCTTGTTCCAGTTGGGGAAATCTATGAAAGTATGAGAAGTGAATGAGGTGCCCTTGAACCTCCCGACTGCTCCACTGGCCAACAGTAGTGGTAGGACTGGGAACCTACGAATACGTCTTACCCTCCCCGTCCCAGTAACACTACCTAAGCTTTGCTGTAAATAAGAATGCGTTCTTAAGGCGAGTACACATGATCATCAGTAAAGTCGCCGTGGGCTGGCAGAGCTATTGTTTTCCTACGGTGGTGCTGACCTTTCAGAGATAGTACTGCAGCAACATTACAACATCACCCTTCAAATCATTCCTTTGTTTTCATTTCAGATGAGAACTGCAGAGACAAGTACTTTAACTGCAACGTGGTGGTCCAGGCTCGCCTCTGCGTGTACGATTACTACAAGACCACGTGCTGTGCTTCCTGTTCTCGAGTGGCCCACAGACAGTCATCTCATCGGGGCCGCAGCTAGCACTCTCTACCAGGGGCCCCGGAGCCCCTGAAGGGGGGAGGGGGTCAGACTCAGTACCCGCAGCAGGCACTCTGTTCCTGGGCCAGCCAGGGGAGTGGACTGCCTGGAACTCGCCTTAAATGGACACTTATTTTTTTGTGTGCCTTGGATGCAAACTGAAGAAGGAACATTTCTCTTTGTTTGGAGGTGGCTATCGGAAAAAGGAATAGCTCGGACTAGCGGAGGACAGACATTCACCTGTTGGATGAATAGTGCCCTGGTGGAGTAGCAAACAAAAGAACCTAGAAACACTTCATGGATTGTAACCAGAATGTCCAATAAAAAGAATCCGTCGCATTTTCTATTTTTTTCACGGGAGCGGTCATTGAGCTGAACTGTGACAGTAAACTGCAGTCATGTCTGCGCTACCGTAGCGGCCCTCTGGAGTACAGGATGTGTAAAGGAGACCACCATTAAAATGTATAGACTGTACCCATTCTAATAAGCTTCTTTCCGCTACGATCCACAGATTAACGGCATGATTACGCACTTCCCTATAACCTGCCATAATAAACTATTTAACTCCCCACCACTTAGTTGACCAAAGAGATCTCCCACTGTCAAACCGAAGACTGTCCGCTGTGATTATCTTTAGTTTTCACAAACAGTCATACTGTACATCAATCCTCCATTTTGCTGTTGCTAACAGAGTATCCTTCTGTATTTAGCGTATGACCGGATTCTCACAGAAAAATAAAAAGGATCTGACTTTTCATTTGTAGCCGGGAGATCTTGGGAGAAACCACATGGAATCAGATTTGTTTCCCCCTGCGTAGACAGCCAGGAGAAGATCTGATCAGTTTCGCAGATCTGATAAAAATCTGTGTGTAAATGCAACCTATGCAATATGTATGTATATATGTATGTATGAATGAATGACTAAGTTGTTTTTCTGAAGGCTGCGGAGACAGTCCTCCCAGTGACTGAGGAGAGAAAGCCCTCTTTAAAAGCCCTCTTTATTTATTTGCGTGGGTCTCCAGGGAGGGCGCCGGTTTATCGGCCACTGGTGGCCCCTTTTGGCTGCAGGGATAAAGCGTTTGCTTCTGCACCAATCACAGCCTCGAAAGGGAATGTAGGCATTCCACAGCCCGCAGGATGGTAAAAGCAGATGGTCAGAATGCTAATGTGCATTATGGAGAGAAAAGGTAAAAACTTCATATTTTTTCCTGTGGGAGATGATTATTCCACAATCGTACAACTCCTCCTCCACAATGACATGAAATCTCCAGGTGTCAGCGGTGTGGATTATTCATGAAAGGTTGTAATTAATCTTTCATGATAAAGAGAAAACATTACAGTTTGACAAAGTATTTTACATCTGTTGATCTGGTGAATCCTAGTTTATGAACTAGTTTTTTTCTGCCATAGAGGCCTGTTTCAGTTACATGGAGAACTGCAAGCTGTACCTCTCATTCAACTGCATTTTTGTACTATAGCTCCATCCAAGCACTACCTTACCTCTGATCCATAAGTACTGTATGTGTATTGATGTTTAAGTTCAGCATAACTCAAGTATGCAGTGAATTCACTCCCTAAGGGAATGAACCATTCTGAATGTGCCAACACGATGGCCTGACTCCTGGTTACCCCTAAGAAGAGTATGACTAAAATATCAGAATCCAGCAGTATTCGACATAATGCAATTAATGTACCAACTGTATTTGCATTACTTCAGATTTCAAATACGCAAAAGTTGACTGTCACAAGGAGTGTTTTTTTGAGACTGTATAGATAAATAAACAAAACTACTAATTATGTTTGTACACGTTATACTGTTACTTTTCTCTTGATTCCTAAGCTGATGCAGTATTACATGATACACAGACAGTGTGGGTGAGGTAGTGTTGGCTCCAGGCAATGACATCATCTCTAGTTCATGCAGTAAGCCATCCATCTAGAGGACAAAGACAGTACTGCAGCACTGATTTAGATATTCCACTCTTTATGATGTACATGCTGATTTAAAGCTGCACTTCATCTCCGAGAGGAATCTCAGGAAAAGTTTGTTGGTTACTGTAGGTCATTTGGTTTAACTGTATAACATGGAAGAAAGAATTGTCTTCCATACTAATATGACATGATAGATGTATGAACTGCTGTAATCAGACAGCATCAAATGTTCAATATAGTTTTGGGTCAAATAATGCAATCGTTCCGCTCCAAACTAAAAAAAGAAACATCCAGCGACACACGATTGTGAATTGAAGCATTTATTCATTTTTTTTGCAAATAGTCCATGAATACCAATAATAAAATATTGAATTTTAAAAATCTAAAGTAATTTACCTGTAGGCACAGAAACAGTTAATGTTTAACAGTTTTAAAACGGTAGAGTAGAGTTTTTGTTCAACAGCTCAACATGCATCACTGTTGCCCAATCGAGTATGAAAGAAATAAAGTTGGTTCGTTATTGGCCTGTGTTGTTTGTATTACAGTAAGTGATTCATAGTCTTGATTATTGTATGAGTGTGAGAGAGATAGAACATCAGTATCCCTTTAGATTAGAGTTCCCTCTACTGCAGGAACCTTCCAGAAATCACGGCATATGGCTTAGCATTGGCTGAGAGATATTCAGAATTGCTCACTGCTGACGACGGGGCTGAAGGGTTTTCCGGAGTCGGCCATGAACGCCTCGATGTCCTCCACGGTGCGAGGGACGCAGGTCAGCAGCTCCATACCGTCTGCTGTCACCGCAATGTCGTCCTCAATACGTACCTGCACACAGCAGTAATGCAATAGTCTTTCACACATCAGCGGTGCATGAAGCAAAGATGGATCGATCGGAGAAATCACCTGCACCAGGGTCAATTCAATCAGTTCAAAATGTAAGTAGACAAGAATTAATGTGTTGGAGACAGAGAATTAAATCTGTTGTTTAGTGGGATGGACACGTCAAGTTTTCCTTGCTTGAATTTTGCTGAAAATTCACTTCCTAAATTGCATGAATGGAAAGCGAATTGAACCCAACTCTTAACTTTACAACCAGACCAAAAAAAGACAGACTTAATGAACTCAAATCACAAGGTTGTAAAATTCAGTGCCATTCCCATGCTTTCCATGACCTAAAACATTTATTCCTTCTTACGTTGTTAATGTTTTTCAGCTCAGAAACGTTCTAGCAGGGTAAAGTCTGGTTTCTACTCTACAGATGGATTTGCTCTGGAGAATAATTTCCTTGATGTTCCCCACCTTCATAAGAGAATTAGTCAAACCCTGAGTTACGCTGTGTGTTGCTTCAATAGGTGCACACGTTAGGGTGAACAGCAACAGGTGGTTCAAGTGAGACAAGCAAAGCCACACTGTATTGATGTGATATTCTGATGTAGATTTCAAGGTTATCATTGCAAGCCCATGTTAATGATTAATGGTAAATGAACAAAGATCACTGAGAACAATAGAGTGACAATCAGAGAGGCCTTGATTTTCACACTGTGATCCACTAAGTTTAAACAGTTGTACCCATGTTAGGGTGAGGTGCTGGGCTGAGTAGACACTAGCATGTGGACTAGTCCTTTCTGCTAGCTCTCTGAAGACTCCTACCCCTCAAAACCAGAAATGGACAAAGAAGACGGTCCAGGTACTGTAGACTAACCCCTCCAAAGCCGCGGAAGCGAGCCAGCACTTGATTGTTGATGAAGCGGCTCTGGGCAGCGTCGGCCAGGGCCTGGTCCAGCAGGTGGTTGATGAAATAGATGCCGGGCTCCACGGTAAGGACCATCCGCTCCTGCACCAAGCGGCCCATGCGAAGACTCTTCAGCCCAGGTTCGTCAATACGCTTCACCTCCTGAACAACCGACAGCACAGACCGTTAAAACCACGGCGACAATGAGAAACTTTACAATAAAGCACTTTTTTTCAAATAATAGCTATATAAAGCTTTATGAACAATAAGACAACAATTAAATTAATGCCAATAAGGACCTTCAATAGAAATGGCAGACATGAATCAAAAATATCAGACAAATACTACAAGAACAAACAGGCAAAAGAAAATGATGATATATTAGTTTTTGGATATATAGGGCTGATAATAGCCTTTTATTAAATATGGGGACATCAGTCAGTCAGTATGATGGAAGTCCCTGACCAATCCAGAAAAACCAATGAAAATGCCTCTCCAGTCTGCTTGAATGACTTCCGACCGGTGGCCCTCAGCTCAGTGGTCATGAAATGCTTCGTTCGGCTGATCAAAGACTGCTGTTCATTGGTTACAGGTCAGCGTTCAACACCGTGAACCTGGCCACTGTGTGTCAGGATAACAGCCTCCTCATGAACATCACAAACACCAAGGAGCTGATTGTGGACTTTAGGAGAGCACAACAACCAAGGACGTACACACCACAGTGGCTTAATAGGACTACTGTGGAAAGGGTGAGCAGCTTTAAATTCCTGGGAGTCCACATCACAGAGGATCTGACATGGACAACACACACAGACACTGGTGAGAAAGGAAAGGCAGCACCTTTACCGCCTCAGGCAGATAAGGAAATTCAGAGTCTCCCTGAGGAGCCTTCAATCCTTCTGCTCTGGAGCTGTCGAGAGCATCCTGACAGGAATCATTTACTGCCTGGTTTGGCAACAGCTCTGCTCAGGACAGGAGGACTCTGCAGAGAGTAGTGCATTCAGCTGAACGCACTACTGGAACCATACTCCCCACCCTGCAGGACTTATACACCAGGAGATGCAGAACCAGAGCCTGTAGGATCATGAAGGATCCTCACCACTCCAACAACAGACTGTTGTATCTTGACCCTCTTCTTGCTTGGCTCTAACTTCTGTACCTACTGTAGGACTTCTCTATTATTGATAAGACATCAATATACTAGGGACACAGGTATGTATTTACTTCTACTGTCTGCACACTGCTTTGACCAGTGCATCCCTTACTAATGGTTGCTTGCAATCTTGGAGTTTAAGTTTACTTTCTTATTGTACGTATTGTAGGTGCAATGTTGTTTTTATCATCTAAATAAACAAACTGACTGACCTCCGGGTAGCCTCCCACATCATGCACGTCAATGCCCAGTAGGTGTCCCAGGCCGTGGGGCATGAATATGGAGCCCACGTGGACCTTCATCATGTCCTCCACGCTGCCTGTCAAGATGCCAATCTTCACCAGCTCCTCCAGGTGGACCCGGTCAGCCAGGCGGTGCATGTCAGTCCACTTCACACCTGGAACAGAAACAGCCTCATTTATACAAGTTCTTAGACCTGAGTGTTTGACTCAGGGTCTAAATCCTTGTGCTTCTTGGTCATATCAGTGTTTCTGACTTGACAAGGATTAGAGCACAATAAGTCCCATGATGTGAATCTGAAAAATGAACTACTGTCAAAATAGAAATGTGACCAGTTTTATGTCTTGTTTAGAAAAACAGTGCACCAAGGGAACATCAAATCGGCTTCTGCAACTGTACTTAAAATCTAAAGGTTATGTACTGCAGATTGGCCTGTAATTACTGAGTGGTTGGCACAGTTTACAGAGGTTATGAGTCTGATGATAGGGAATATTGCCCTGAGGTTAATTAGTTTAAAGTATATTGTCGTGCAAAGTCGACTATCGTCTTGTCTTTTAAAAGTCAAAGGTCATGAAGAGGGTTTAGATGCCATCAACAAAAATTATACCCATAAATGATAAAAAAGGACATGCTATCCACTTACTGCTGTACTGCTTTTGCTTTATAGGACAGTTTGCTGTTAAGTGTATCACATTTAATCATGGTTTAATTGACTAAAAGATGATACCTGGTTTGATGGCAGCCATGACAGATCGGGAAGACTTGAGCACTGCGTCATAGATGGCCCGCTGGTCTGGAGTGAACTTGCCATTGGCTGGGAAGGAGCAGGTGATGTCTGAGGAGTAGCAGTAGTACTCTCCGCCCATGTCAAACAGACTGCAGGGGACAAAACGACAACATGGATCAGGTCAAATTTGCAACAAACATGCACATAAACAAGAGAGAAAATCACTATTTCAAGATATAGTAACAAATGGTGATCCCCTGCAATGTCTCAAGAGAAACATTACATTTCTTTTTATTCTTCCATTTACAGTGAATTGCCCAAAGCACGCCCTAAAGTGTGAATAAAACTTGAGAGACAGTTTGGCTTTCTGTTGTGGATACTCTGGTCTCCAGGGAGGTACTTTAAATGTTTATGAGTAAAACAAAACTCAAAACTAGACCAATATTTCCATCTTGTTAGAGGATAGGAGTCAGTATCATAAGCATGTGCTGTGATGTAGTGCACAATGGTTACAGCTATGGGACAATATCAAATAAATAGAAAAGCGCTGAAACTCGTAAACTACTTACCACATAT
Organism: Diretmoides pauciradiatus; assembly: GCA_900660315.1. Taxonomy (NCBI): domain Eukaryota; kingdom Metazoa; phylum Chordata; class Actinopteri; order Trachichthyiformes; family Diretmidae; genus Diretmoides; species Diretmoides pauciradiatus. The sequence continues at coordinate 1,893 of CABFOS010018314.1, read as the reverse complement.
CTCCATCTTCAATAGTCTTGAAGATGGAGATATGT